>CM062634.1:42235977-42525977 GCA_025617555.3 Puccinia polysora | reverse complement strand
TTTCCAATCAAATTAAATTGGTTCAGGCTGTGCTTAACAAATCTCAAATAAAGATTGGAATAGTTCTTCCTACTGAACTGTTACCATTGGGATACAAGGTGTCTTTACAAGCAATCAAAATTTTGGGGAACAATTAGAGAAGTTTAAGCGGGACCATGATGGGGAAGTGTGCACCAAGTCATACACAATGACTATGGTTTTGCCCTGTTCCCACCAAATAGGTGATCTACTAGTGTCAAGAGGCTCCATTGTGCCTGAAGATATTCATCCTCACTGGAGGTTGGATTATGAACCTTGCAGTTCTAGTTCTGTAAGTTGGTTTAAGTTGGATTGTTCAAATCACTTTGTGATTAATGCTTTTTGAATGATGATTCCTACTTGACTAATATTTGATCCTTTGAATTTTTAAAGGTCAATGTTGATGAACTGCTCAACAATTCTCAGTTACATGAGAAGCTCAATGCAATAATCTTGAATCATCCTGATCAAGATTATTGCCGTCTGTTGAAGCACTTGATGAAGGAGAAGGCCAATCATTGATCAAAGCCAAGACTTGAACCTAACATCTTGCAATCAAGCAGAGGACTTTTAAAATTGACAGATACCCAGCAAGATCCTTCTCAATTTGGACATGTTGAAAAGGAACTTAAGTTGTCAAAGAGAAGTAGAAGGGCACCAAAGAATAAAAGACAAATGATTGTAATTCTTTTCTTTTGTGAAAGGCTCATTTTATTTTTTTGGTTTAATGAACTGATTGTGAATTTTTTATAGTCCAAGTCAGGCTCTTAATCTGAATTTCAAAGTTCAGTTGAAGAAAGTGAGAGTTCATCAGGTTTGGTGCCATTGGAATCCAATTCCTTTTTGAAGGATGAAGAACAATAAATTGATGAGTCAAACAGAAGCTCATCTTTTGTGAGTGTTGAATCCTTTAATGAGTTTAGAATTTTGGCTAAAAACATTTTTATTTTAGGAAGTGGATTACCTCACTCAAATGCCCAAGAAATTACATAAGATCTTGGGTGGGGTTTGGGATCCGGTTGGTGATGAAAATTGTGGTTTTGAAGTCATTGCTAAATCACTTGATTATTATCAGAATGGATGGTTTAAAGTTCAGAAAGAAATGGTTGAAAAATTGAGGAAAATTAAGATTTGCTATTCTAAGATCCTTGGTGGCAGTAAAGATGTTGAAAATGTAAAATAAAGACTTGATGTCAATGACATCAATGAAAAGATTCCATCTTCAAAATGGCTTTCAAAGTTAGATATGGTTCAAATAATAGCTGATGCTTATGAAAGACCAATATGTTTCATTTCATTGGATTCATGTTGTACTTTTACTCCTATGAAAGTGGATTTAAAAGAACAATCAGATCCTATTTTCATTTGTTTTGTTAACAATAACCATTGGGTGCAGCTTGTACATAAGGGAGATGTAATTCCAATCCCACCCATAGTTTCCAAACCCCATTCCTTGGTTTCTAAAAATGCAGCTTGTTGGGTTGATCACCTCAAAGATCAACTTGAGTTATATTCTAACTTATAGATTAATTTCATCATTTGGGTTTAAGTTCTGATTCTGATCTTGTAATGCTATTAATATAAAGGGTTATCACATTTTGAAAATAATTATTTTGAGTGTTTTGAGTTAACATCATTATGATGAGTGTTTTGAATGAGATTTTAATGGTAAGTCAGTTCAACTGGTGATGGTATCAGTTTAACAAAAGTTGAACGTGTTTTTTTTTTGGTGTTTTTACTTTGGGGCTGGTCAAAAGACTTGTATTTTTTTGGCACTTTTACTTCAGGGCTGTTCAAAATACTTCCTGTATTTTTTGGCCCTTTTACTTTAGGGCTAGTGAATTTGGAATTCAATCAGTTGGTTTTCTTCATTTTTTATTTTTTATTTTTTATTTTTATTTATTTTTAATTCTTAGTTTTTTTGGGGGGGCAACCAGAATTTTATTTTTTGGCACTTTTACTTTAGCGCTGGTCAAAAGACTTCCTGTATTTTTTGGCCCTTTTACTTTAGGGCTAGTCAAGTTGGAAGGCAACCGGTTGGTTGTCTTCATTTTTTTTATTTTTTATTTATTTATTTTTAATTCTTAGTTTTTTTGGGGGGGGGCCACCAGACTTTTAGTCATGCCACACAGCAACAGGACTGCATTCAAGCAGTGTGGGGATCTATACGGCTCATATGTAATTGTGGGGACACCACACGGCAGTCCCAGGCCGCGTGGAGTACAGCCTGACCACACTCAAGCCATGTGGAGCTCTACGCGACTCAAATGTACCCATGTAGCCATGCCACACAGCTCAAATAAATTGTGTACATGGCTCATTTGAGATGTGAATTCATCATCACCCAAAAAATGAATAAATACATAAATAAATAAAATAAATAAATAAAATAAATAAATAAAATAAATAAATAAAAAATTAATTAATTAATTAAATTAAAAAAAATATCAAAAAAAATATGAATAAATAAAAAAAATGAATGAATGAATAAAATAATTAAAAAATTAATTAATTAATTAAATTAAAAAATAAAAAAATAAAAACATATGAATAAATGAAAAAAATTAGTTAGTTAATTGAATTAAAAATGTAAATATAAATAAATAAAATATACAAATTGTTATTTTTTTGCTGTTTGCAACCCAAAAAGGGTTGTTTGGCGCGGTTGGCATGCCATTCACAACCCACCTGAGTTGGACATGGCTTTTTGAAACTCAAATGGGCCGCAAATGGCTTTCTGTGACTTAAATGGGCTGCAAATGGCTGTTTGTGACTCAAATGGGCCGCAAATGGCCACAAACCGTGCCACACAACTCACTTTTGGTCCTGGACGGGTTGCAGAGGGTTCAAAATTTAACATTGGTCTTTTTTTAAAATAAAAAATAAAAAAAGAAAAATCACAGCTTTCAACCTAAATCTAAAATCCAAAATACACCAATTTATTTTGACAAAAAAAAAAGAGAAATAAACCACTCATTTCACAACAGAGGTTTCAGATCTAACCCTTTCAATATTTTGTGTTTATTTAAATTATAGTTTATAATTATCCCTCTGATCATTCTCTCTGTGACCCTCATCATCATCATAAAATCATCCCTTACCATTCAAGAATTCTTTTCTGATTTTGAAGATACTTTATCTTTTCATCCTTTCTCATCCTAACTAAATACTCATCAATCCACCTTCAAATCCAGATCCAATCATCATCATTAATCTCCTGCCTCATCCAACTCAAATGGAAATTGCCTCACCAATAATCTCCATGTTTTCTATCCTGGAAATCAAAACTTCTGTCTTTTTTGCTAGTGGTACTTATCATCATCATCATCATCATCATCATCATCATCATCATCATCATCATCATCATCATCATCATCATCATCATCATCATCATCATCATCATCATCATCATCATCATCATCATCATCATCATCATCATCATCATCATCATCATCATCATCATCATCATCATCATCATCATCATCATCATCATCATCATCATCATCATCATCATCATCATCATCATCATCATCATCATCATCATCATCATCATCATCATCATCATCATCATCATCATCATCATCATCATCATCATCATCATCATCATCATCATCATCCTCACCTCAATTCTCATCCTTGTCATCATCCTCATCCTGACTCCCATCCAAAATTTCTGAAATTAAGAAAATAAGAAAGTCTTTTTCCAATTTCTATTCATCTACTGAGGCCTTCAGTAAATATGTTAGCATTCTGCATGCAAACATTCAATCCAACCCCCCCCCCCTATCTCTCTCTCTTCCTCCTCCCTCCTCACTCTTCTGAGAATTATCATAACACTTATCCTAGAAAACCAGGAAAGTGTGACTAACCAAGTATAAAATTCAATTGAAGACCATCAATTGAGCACCAAATACTTATCATTTCCATCTATTAGCCTGGTTTAACCAAGTAAATCAATCCACAATCCTCCTTGGCCCCCCCCCACACACACACACCCCATCCCATATCTGAATTGATTTCATCTGTTGAGCAACTTGAACAGTTAATCTGATTATCTCTCTAAAAAACCCATTTTGTTTGCTTAACTTCAGTCCTTTTCTCTCTAAATCCTGAAGGTGCGTCCCAAAAACTCTCTGTTTTTTTGGAATCTCTGCATCTTGCTTTTCATACTCAATTATTTAGTGTGTTTCCATAGTTTCATAATTCATTCCTCTCAGGTTCTTTATTATTTCAATAGATTCTTATGGCTAGTAATCAAATCTAAAGATTATTTTTGATCAATATAATTGCTTTCCCATCTATATGGCTCCCAGTGCATGTGCAGAATTAGAGTAATATATTTTCATAATTTGCCTAATTTTAAGAATTTCCTTTTAGTAATAATTTTAGATTTCACATTTTTTACTGTTGATATAGTATTCCAACTCCTTTAGATTGGTTCTTTAAACTGTTTAAAATCACCTATCTTTAGAAATAATATCAAATTTCTACCTCTCTTCCTTGATGTTAATTTTAATTCAGCTCTTTTATTCCAAAAAGGGTCCCATTAAAAATCCTTGGTTCTATGGTGCTTTGAAAAATGAGATTGTTGTTTTATCCTTGTCTTTTTTATTTTTTAGTATATTTTCAGCCCTGGGAGTGAGCTTTCTTATTTTAATCTAAATTTCAGGGCTCAAGAAAGATATTCTCTCCTCTTCCTGAGACATAATCAGGCTTCATTTCCTAAGATGGAATTATGAATCTTATTAAAAAGTCAACATTCTGCATTTCCAAGATGGGATCTTGAAATACAATTAAAATTTATCTTTGGTGCCAATCTCACCAATAAGCTTGGAGTTCATATGAAAAAAATAATGCAAATGGACTCCAGAAAGTTTTCTGCTCTAGAAGTTTGAAACCAGTGCATGAGTTCTTGGTGGTTAAAGATGGTTGATTTGAGAGAAAATTATCAGATGATGTGACAGATTCAAATTTCAAAACTTATCAAATATGGATTTTCTTTCATTAGGGAGTATCAAAGTTAGCAAAACCACCATTAGAAACCCGCCATTTTTTTGACCAAACCGGCCATTTTTAATGGTGGTTTTCTGAAATACACATACCCCCTAACTGGTGTATTTCAAAATGGAAGGTTTCATGACAATGGCGGGTTTCAAACATCAAACCCGCCAGTTTATCCATCCACCATCCATTGCATGCAAAACACCCATCCACACCTCCAACTCATGAAATCCATACACATGACACACATCTCATCTCCATTGCTTCACATCTCCATTGCTTCACATCTCCATCACTTCACATCTCCATTGCTTCACATCTCCATCACTTCACATCTCCATTTCTTCACATCTCCATTGCTTCACATCTCCATTGCTTCACACACATCCCATCATCATCACATCACCATCTTTCTCAACATGTCCAATCAAACTTCCTGGCAGCAAGTTGAAAACACAAAAAAGCTGACTGAACTTTTTTTTATTATTTGACTCAGATTCAGACTCTGATTTGGAATCAACTTGGTTAGCTTTGAATTCTCTATTGGAAAATCAATACATGGTTCCACAAAGACACACTCTCCACAAACCTATGTATGAAAGGCAAAAGCTTCACCTACTGCCTGACTTAAGCTTCCAGCAACTGTTCCAAACTTTATTGGATTCTTTCATGAAACTTTTGGAGATGATTGAAGACCACCACATCTTCCAGAACAAATCTCCAAATCCTCAATGCAATCCAGCTTTCCAAGTGGCTGTTGCTCTTTGTAGATTGGGATCAAATGGAAATGGAGCAGAAATTCATCAATTAGAAAATCTATTCTTGGTCAGTTATGGATCCATTGACTTATACACCAAAAGAGTCATGATTGCTTTCCTATCTTTCCATTGATCTATCCTTTGTTTGCCAACCAAAGAAAACGCAAGGAAATATCTTAAGTAATTGAGACTGAAGGATTTCCTGGTTTCATTGGTTTTGTTGATGGAACCACTATCACCTCGAGTCAAAAACACAAGCTAGATGGAAACCATTATTTTAATTGGAAAAAAAGGCAATTGATTCATTTCCTTTCCAAAGCCTTTGATAATACACTGACCAAATTTGTTTTATTGGTTTGTATAGATACTCTGTGGCACTAAAACTTGTTTGTGATAACAACAAGAAGTTCATATTCCTCCATGCTGGCCTTCCAGGTTCTTGTCATGATTCATATGTTTTCAATTGGATGTGGATTGCCCAACAACCAGATAACTACTTTTACCAAGATAAATACCTTCTGTCCAATTAAGCTTATGCTAGCAGGAAATATGTGGTTCCTGAATACCACAATGTTTCAACCAATGATCAAGCCAAAACTGATTTCAACTATCATCTTTCCCAATCACAAGTTTGGATTGAGCATGCCATAGGAATCCTGAAAGGAAGATGGTCAAGCTTATGGGAGATGAAAAAACAGCTCCAATCTTTCAAAGAAATGAATTTCCTCATCAACTGGATTATCAGTTGTGTAATCCTTCACAACCTTCTTGCCAACATCAAAGATGAATGGGACAAAATTGCTTGCAGGTCAATTAATCTGTGGACCAGCAACAATCAATCTTTCCCGTTGATCAATCAATCAATTGACCAACCAGTGATGTGCCCCCCCTTCAGCTCCCCCTCCTCCTCCCAGTTCTTGAGAAGTTGACTGACATTTTCTTTTTGGTAGGAAATTACCGGTAATCCTCTTGTTATTTTGTATGTTGGTTGATCATCTAAGTTGTTTATACCGGACTGATTATTGTTTTTTTATTTTTTTTATTTATTTTTTTTGGTAGGAGAATTGCCAGTATTGTTTTTGTTATTTTCTATGTTTGTTGATCATCCAAGTGGTTTATACCGGACTAATGACCTTTTTTTTTTGCTTTATTTTTTTGATTCAATGCAATGCAATCAGAAATTCCACTTCTTTGACCACCATTTCTTGATGGCCCATTCTTCACCCACCAAACCCAAAATTTTAAAACTAATGAATTTCCATCTTGATTCTCACCCCAATCAAAGTATACGGTTTGGAGGGGAGAAGATGGAAGGAGATAGTTTGAAAAACATAAAGAGAAGTGGGAAGGAAAGGGCTTTCCAGAGAAGGAGGGCTCAAATGCGGGATTTGGAAATTTCATTGGAAGTGACCAAGGAAACAATTGATGAAAATGTTGTTTGGTCTTTGTGCAGACTACGTCCCTTGAACCTTTATCCGTCAATCTTCAATAAAAGTCAAAAACCCACCCCTGAAGAGTTGGAAAAGGCCAAACAGAAGATCAAACTGTTGCTTTTCTTCAGCTCTGGAAAAGTATATGTTCAAGATCAATTGGATCATGAGGCTATGGTTTCCATAATCCAATTTATCCCTTTGAATGAACTCTCTGAGAAAGAGAAGAAGGAAATCAACTAATTAACAAAATTTCTTCACCAATTGAAAAAAAATTCCAACACTGTTGGTCCCTCAAGATCTGGGGGTGGGAAAATGTGGGTGATTGGATGGCAAAAATTGATGTAGCCTTCTGAACTATTTGGAAAATATTTGAAGAAAGATGCTGTCAAATCCTCCCCTAAAGAGTATTACTTTTTGAACCTTAGGTCTGACAAGGTCTCTCAAATATTGGGCCAAATTTTTCAAAAATTAGACAAACTAGTGTTTGATTCCAACTGTGAAGCTATGATGGAAAACAACATCCCTTCCTTCTCCTCATTTGAATTTTGATCTTGCATTACTGCTTTTGACTTCTCTCCTCACATCACCTTCACCTCAGAATCCTTCTACAACTCACCCCATATTGACCAAGGTGATTTCTCTGACTATTCCTTTTTACTTGTTGTCCCTACCAAAAAGTTGAATGGACAACTTATCAACAACAAGGATGAATATCAAGTATCCAATGGCCAATTTGAGTTCCCAGACTTGGGTTTTGGGATTAATTTCAAACAAAAGGGTATTGTGAAAATGGCTTGGGCTGCAAAAAATTACAAAAACTTTACTTTTCCTGCAGTGGATACTTCCACCCATACTAGGATGGCCATGTCCATGCAAATCAATAGAACAACTCAAAATACTAGCAAGGACTTGGCCAGTGGCCAAATATATCTTAGGGAAAAAATATAAATAAAAATAAAAAAGATTTGTTCATTGGTGGTGTTCAAAATACTCTCAAAGGTTGTTTCAATCAAAAATAATTTCTTTGTTTTTATTTTTAAAATTTCTATCAACGTAAATATATTTACAAACCAAGCAATTGAGTAACCTCCTTTTTCATCCACAGTTCTACTGCTACAAATACATGCCATGGCTACCAATAACCTATCTTCTTTTTCTGTGGATAGCCTTTCCCTCTCCTTTTTGAGTTGGTCTTACTCTTGATCCTTCTCCTTTTCCTCTTTTTTAAACTCCAGCTTGGCCTGTTTGATTTACCACTCAGCATCCAATTTGTGTTTATGATCAAAACTCTATCTTTCCACTTTTGAAAATCCATAGCCAGTTGACAATCCCACTTCTCCTTTTCTAATTTTCTTTGGATTCTACTTGTGATTTCACTGTTTTTTGGAGGGGAATAGGAATGATATTGATTTTGAAAGCAAGTACAATCAATCAATGAACTTACTTGAATCTTTCTTCTCCGTGATATCCTCAAAGCCAGAAAAATTGAAGTGTTTCTCCACTTTTGAAGGCTATTAGGGTTTAGGTTGATGGAATTGGAGTCCTTTTGATTTCTCTTTTCAGGGGATTTTTGTGTGGGAAAGTCATTTCTCTCATCTGAAGGGGATGTGGGAGGCTCCATTGGCTTGAGTATTTGGCCATTCAGGAACAGATGAGCCTGTTTTTTTACAATCTAAATCAGTCAGGATTAACTAGACAGAAGAGAAAAGATCTTGGTTCCTTACTTGAGCAGATGATTCCAATGGTGGTGATACAGGAATAACTTGCTCCTTGTTGGCCAAGTAGTTAAGTTCTTCCACCACAGGAAGAGAGCAATCCAAAGAAGGAAGTGAGGGGTCCAAGGGAGGGTTTGAATTGTTGATCAATGCTGATGTAGACGTGATTGGAGCTGATTCTGTTTGAATATCCTCCTCCACATCATATTGGGTACACTCATAGGTTTCACTGGGATCATCTTTGCCAGGCTGAAAATCCACAGCCAGGTCCTCAGCATCAACTGAATCTGATTGTTGGGAATCAAAAGCAGCTAAAGGGGTGATATTGGCCTTCTTTCCAAAGATTTCATCCATTTGAACATAAAAAGGATAAATGGAGTCCAACTTATCTACCACAAAGTTGATTCCCCTTGCTTTATTGGATTTGGTGATACCAAAGCCAGTGGAGATTGACATTGAGTGGGCTTTTTTTTTACTTGTTTTGATAGTTCTTGCATTGCTCCTGCATCTGTTTGGATGAAAGATCCAGCCTAACTTTGGTTTAATTCTTGATTTCATTGGCCATCAGGAGATAACCATTAAACTTAGAGGATGGAGGTTGACCAAATATTGTTTCATTGTTGGATCCAAAGCAAGCATTTTAGTTGGATGGAATTTTGAGCCAGTTTACCAGGATGATGTGATCAGCTCTCTTGAGCTGACTTGAGCCTTTGGAAGCTGATGGGGGAAGATTTTTGGATTTTTAGTTCCTGGGGGATGTTTGCTTTGGTTGAGTGGACTTGCGGGGGGAGTGTTGTTGAGGGGTGATTTAAAAAGAGTAAGTGGGATGAAGTGATGAAGCAATAAAGCAATAACAGTTAGGATGTGATGACAGGGGGGATGAAGTGATGAAGCAATGAAGCAATGAGAGGATGGAAGTGTTCCAATAAGGTTGGAGGATGAAACCAGGGGTGATAATGTGGAATTACCGTGTGGTTGAGCTGTTGAAGGCCTTTATATACTTCATTTGAAAAAACCCATTTATTTTCAGGTAACTTTGACGCGTCTGATGTGAAATAAGTTTTTTTTTTATTTTAATGGCGGGTTTGAAATGGTGGATTTGGGTTGAAACCTTCCATTAAAAAATTTCAGGTTTGCTTAACTTTGATACGGCCTATTCAATTGAAATTAAAAACCAAATAAAATGAAGAAAATTATTATAAATCTCCCTTTTTTGATTGACAGAAAAAAATATTAAAATAGAAGGAATACAGAAGAATTTTACTAGTTCACATGAAATTTTGGGTGTGAAAAATTTAAAAAGCTGGACCAAAATTCCTATGTTGGCTACAATGATTTAATACAAGAGTGGCTCAAGTTTTTTCAGTAAATAAACATAAATTCTCCACTTATTACGGGGTGAAAATTACCTCATTGAGATAATGGACACCATTCCAAAATCCAGATTAAAGAATGGGTTAAAGGCTAATTTTCCCAATTCTGAATAAGGTAATTTGAGACAAAAAAAACTGCCACAGAGGTTAAAAAACATGTTGGGTGGAAAGTGAAATCCACAGGTCTAACTTGACAACCAGAATGGTTAAGAATTATGAGGGTAAATCCTGAATAACTCTCAAAACAAAAGACTTTAAAACAACACTGACATGTTTTTTGAAAATAACCAATTCTGTAAAATTACAACCCCTAGGTCTCAGTTTTGAATTTAATTTGGTAAGCACAATGAAAAAGGAGAAATTTTTTGATGTGAACCCCACTTAATTAGAGAGAATACCAATACATCACATCATTAAAAGCTTTAATTTAAGAAAAAAAAGAGAATATTTTGCACTTTTTAGCACAATAAGGATTAAATGAATAATGTTCAGTATACCATATGATCTCATCCTCATGAGGATTGAATGATTTCAATAAAATTCCAGAGGGGGGGGGCAACCTGGAAAGGACAAAAGAGTCCCCCTGTTATAGACAAATTTTTTTCTCAGGGGATTCTCAAAGATACCCTTAGCATGTTTCTGGCCCTTTCTAGTTACAGTTGAGCTACAGGTAGGTACAGGTACATGAGATAATTTTTCTGGTTGCTGAAGATGAAACACAGTTGTAATGCATTTACCCCTTCTTGTGCAAGATCTTGCATGGCTTTTATGGCTAAACTAGTAAAAAATAAATATGCAGGGTGACTGATGGCACCCATCTGAGACCTTGTGTCCTCCCCATTGGTATATGAAATTTCTGTGTACTAAGTTATTTCTTGTGGTTGGTTAATTTTGAGACATGCTGGGTGTTGTATGTACCCCTGCTTGTTGGTAAATTCTGAGACATGCGGAGTGAGCTGTATTTTCCCCTGATTATGGGTAAATGGTTAAAATTTCTGGGTACTTTATATAGCCCTGCTTCTGGGTAAATATTGAGGAATTCTGGCTTCTGTATTTACCCCTGCTTCTGTGGAATTTTCATGAGTTTTATGGATGAATTGGTGGAAAATGAATCCAAAAGGCAACTGGTAGGATTAATCTGATTCCTTGTGATGTGTATGAATCAAGCTTTCAATTTTCAGTGTTAAGTTTTCTGCCTTTCACTGGGTTTGTGAAACCTTCTTAATTAATGAGGTTGGCCATTTTTTCTTTGAGCTTTACCTTCTAAACAACAAAATTTAGAAGGGTACTTTTTTGGGGAAACTTTAGTTTATTTTTGGCATAAAAAATATTTCAAAGTTTATTTGCAGGATTTAAATTAAATTCATACGAAAGAAAGTGATTCTGATGGGTTTGTAACAGGTTTGGAGAACCATGCACACCAATTCCATATTTTCTATCAAAGTATAATTTTTGGCTCTTGAGTCTTGATTCAGGTCCACTAATCCAAACCAGGTAGCCATGTTGTTAGAAGATATAGGAGTCAGGGCTTTTTGATTTAAAGGTGCTTCCTCAAAATCATTTAAAAGATGATCACCACTTGATTCAAGATCTTCAGAGACACTAGTCAAGGCACTGATAGATTAAGAAAACTAAGTAATATAACTGTGGAAACTTAAAAAAAAAATGGGCTTGAATTGATGTAGTTTGTTCTATACTGGTATTTGTAGGCCTACCAGATACCAAGCTTGACCTTTGAAAAAATTTAGATACTAGAGGTGATATATAATTGAATATAAATTTTTATTCAAATAGTGAATCAAGAATTTGTAAAAGTATGAATACTTCCAGTGCAAGGTATTGATTTGGAATCAAGGTAGATTAATGATTCAAGAATCAATTAAAAAAAAATCAACAGAGGGGGTCACAGATAAATCTGGGGATCTCTAAATCATCTCTTCAGGGAATTATTGTAAGTAATTTGTGCACCTGGGAAAATTAAAAAAATTTCAAAATCAAAAGGAAGTATTCTTCAGAAATTATGGGGGAAATCTGAACCTAGGTGGAAGGAAGAAAATCTAGAGCAGAATTGTATTAATCATTCAATTAGGGCTTATAGCCAAGTTGCCTGCAATAAAACAAACAATTATACTTTTTTAAGGCTATTAGGGTTGATTGAGCAACTTTCTACATTGAAAATTTAGTTTGAATGGGCAAAATTTATCAGCTTCTAGATACCAGGAACCTTGCAGTCCTTTAGCTACTAGAAGTGATGAAGGTCAATAATAAATATATTTTTTAAAATAAACAAAAACCAATCTCCAAAAGGATAAATATGATTTTTGTGGTGCAGGTTTAAAATGGTTTGGTTCAATGTTTTTCAATATATTATAATAAATAATAAAAATGGGGGCCACAGTTTATCCAGACTGAGGGTATTTAAAACCTCTTATTAAAGAGATTAAATTTGAATCTGGTACCCTGAAATGATTGTAAAATTAACAATAATGGAGTATTAACCACTAAGATGGTGGTATGGCTGGGCAAGGTTAGCACACAGGCCAGAGCAGGGAGGAAAGAACTTACTAGCTTAAGCAGTCACTTGATGGGTACCTGAAATGGTTCACAGTTGAAGGTTTTTAATCTGAGAGAAGGGGTGCTTGTGGATTTATCTTCAATGCAAACAGAAACAATGGTTGAATAAATATCAATATAAATTAAGACTAAAGCCATAAATAACTTTCTTATCTATTTATAAGCACTTGATCATGGTTGGAAAATTGTCTGGAATGATATTAAATGAATTCTTGGTGGTAAATAAGCCAAAAAGGTGGCTGTGTAATTACCTTTTGGGGTTTAACAGAGCCTCTTCAGGGTATGTAAAGAGTTTAGGGCTGATGTTCTGAGGCTGGCAATAAGTTCAGAGCTGGATTGGAATATCCTCTTGGTTCTGTAGCTCAGATTATCCTGGATCTGTAGGATCAGTGCATGAATTTTGGATCAGGATCAGTTATTATTTTTATTTTTTAATTTTACTGATCCTGCACGTAATTTAATTTTTTAATATTTAAATTTGAGTAAAATGATCATTAGTGGGTGTTCAATGATTTCCTAGCACCTTCTGATCATTTTAAAATTTTTTATCATTTTATTCACAGATCTCTTGATGTGTTTTGCAGTCTTCAAAGATCTGGATCTGTTAATTTTGTGGTACCCTTTATTATTTGATTTTTAATTTTCAATGATTTCTAGCTTGATATTCTTAATTTTCATTTGATTTATTATATTCTTGGATAATTCAAAATTCATATTCCAAATCATTACATATACATGGATGATCTTTCTTTGTTGTAGTAGCTATGTGCAGTAACTATTTGATATTTTTCTGTTGGTGGATCTGGGATGCATGGATCAAATATGCTGCATGTTGGCTTTGCATGCAGGGCTTATCTATTTATGCATGAGGGGATGTTCTGAGGCACACAGGCTGTGTGCAGGAATTTTTACAAAACATTCTGTTGTCCACAACTCCTGAACTATACACAACCCATCAATTCTGACTGAAGTTTAGGCATGAAGCCTGTATTTGAGGATACATGTGAAATATCAAATTGAAAAAAAAAAACCAATAGTACTCACCACAAAAAATTGGATGGCACTTGCTAGCAAGTGCTGTCAAGGAATTTCCAGCTGAAGTGGTCTCCATGCTTTAGTTGAACCTATCTCCATTCTTCAACCAAGCTTTTAGTGCACAGAAATTGGAGAGTGATGCACAGTTGCTGTGAAAACTTCACAGTGACTGTGCAAATGCAAAGTTGCTGTGCAAACTGCACAGTGACTGTGCAAATGCAGACTTGCTGTGACAAACGCACAGTGATTCCAAGTCACTTTTCCAAATGCACAGTGACTGTGCACCATCAGGCACAGCAACTGTTCAAAAATGCACAGTAACTTTGCAAAGTGCACAGCAACTGTGCCTAATGCACAGCAGGTGTGCAGTAAAGCTTTTGGTTGCAGCTTGAACCAAGCTTTGTTAGAAGCTCATCCTGA
This sequence comes from Puccinia polysora, assembly GCA_025617555.3. Lineage (NCBI taxonomy): Eukaryota > Fungi > Basidiomycota > Pucciniomycetes > Pucciniales > Pucciniaceae > Puccinia > Puccinia polysora. The sequence goes on along the minus strand of CM062634.1, from coordinate 42,511,650 downwards.
GATTGGTCATTGGTTGGGCAAGAGCTCCTTGTGGCCCTTGCTAGCAAGTGCCATCACATTTTTTGTGGTGAGTGGTGCTGTGGTTTTGGGAACACTATTAATAGATTATCTTAAAGTGTTGAGGGGTAAGAGTCCAAAGGTGGTGTGGGCGAGTGTCCCTACCTGAGGTTGGGTGGAGGATCCAAATTTGCAATAAACTGTGGTGTTTTTCTGACTCCTTGCTCATGTTTTTCACTTATTATCATATTTCTGTTATTTCTTGTTTCTTATTTCTTATTTATTTTATTTTATTTTTTATTTTATTTATTATTTTTTTTTTTGTACTTTTGAAATCTTTCTCTGTAAACAGTAGCAAACTGAAAAAAATTTGGCTCAATTTAGTGTGTAGCAAGTCTTTTATATTGACTCCAAGGTAGGACAAAATTTCAGAATCTGGGAAATGGATGGAAGGATGATCTTGAGTTCAATAACTCTATTAAGCCAGCTGGGTGACCAGTCAATGATCTCATTCTATTCCCTTGGATAGGGTCAGGCTATCATCAATAAATAAATAAAGACTTGTCCCAAGATTTCAGCTATCTTGATCCATCAATAGCCAACAAGATGGTCATACTCATCTTACTCCACAAGCTCCTCCATGTTAGAGTTTTAGACTGAGGGAGACTCAAAGAAGGTCATGGCCAGAGAGAGGAAGATCAAGAAGACATTAAAAGCTGATGAGCAAGCGCTCAAAGAAGAGCAGTAGCTCAACAACAAGATACCAACAGCTTAAGAGAATAGAAAGGTCTGGATAGTACGTTGGCAAGCTTGGAATGGATCATGACAGCAATGGCTGATGGATGAGCATACACTCATCGGTAGACAGTCACGAGTGCAACTTCACTAGGATCGCTTGGTCCCTGGTGGATGGGAGGGAAAATGGGCGAGGGTGGATTCCAGGAGGTGAGGTTGAAAGTTGACTTAGCCTAACTATGTATGTACATCCAGTACATACAAAAGTTGCCAACTTTTCCGACTTGGAGAACTCAGTCAGTGTGGGTGCGTCAAACAGACGGCTAGCTTTCAAGTATCATAAGGTACCGTAGGATCGATGGATCATTCTAACACTCTGCAAAAGGATTCTATGAGCTTGAGTAATCATCGGTCACCTTCCTCACAACCTGATGATCATCCATTCCATCCTTCACCCCCACCTCATCAAGTAGTATATCCTGCGATCCTCTCACTTTTGGTCAGACAGGATCCCGCCCCATTCCCAAGTCCCACGTCGACCCATCAGAAGCATCAAACCCAGTGTCGATCCTCATCTTGATTTCTTCCATCCTCATGGATCTTGGGATCCACAATACATCCTCAAATCCCTCACGCTTCCTCTGGATTCTGTTGATTTTTTTGTCCCCTTGTGAGTTAAGCAGATGATGATGGGAGGCAAATACGTATCATCAAGACATCAAATCATCAAGCCATGAAAAAAAAATAATAATCTTCCAGTGTATTATAATTACTTTAGAAAATTCGTTGGTGTCTACAAGGTTTCCTAACTCATCGAATGGCATCAGATGCGTGGCTACAACACCAGATGGCACTGAATGTAAAATTGACATATTTGGTTGAGAAGAAGTGTGAAGAATGAGAAACTAGCAGTGATCGACCAATCAATGGGAATCTTAATGGCAATCCGCTCGTCAAATCCTCCAGTTGGTTTTTTTTTTGAGGGAAATCAACTTATCCTTGGTTTATGTAGAGTATCCGAAGAGGCTATGACTCATACCTATCTCAAAACACAAAGATAATCAAGACGTAAGGCTGGTTGTTTTTGGGATGTAACGCTAGGAGTGGACTTGCGGGAAATAGATCCTTTTGGTTTAAGAATGATTAGGAGCGCTAGCGGGTGCTTTGAGTCGAAAATTTGTACATAAAAAAGGAGATCATGAGCACCCCAAAGGTTTTTTTTTTCGTTCTTGCAGTTATAAAACTGATGTTTGATGCGAGAGGATCGGGAAGAAAGACTAGGTAAGGAGTCAAGGGATGAGCCGGGCCGTAAGATACTCGACGATATGATCCATTCCAGCTTCTTTGGCTAATTCAAGCCCCGTCAATTGATCGTTCTGATCCTTCAAACTAGGATCGATTCCAAACTTCAACAAACTTTCGACTTTTTCCAAATCGCCCTGGTCACATGCCAAATGAAACGATGTGTAGCCCTTCTCATTTGCAAGTGTTTACCATCACGATTACAAACCAGAAGGCGTAGACCAATCGATAAAACGGTTTGATTATTTTTTTTACCGGTGAAAGTATCGTATGAAGCCGATTTATGAACAACATGGCGAAGCAGGTTAGTTGAATGATCGGTCCCAAAAAATAATCGATAGTAAAAAAGAGGTTGATGGAGGAGCTTGATCGTCTATGTAAAAAAGAAAGATAAGGTCTAGATGATTATGGAGATCGAGGAGATAACAGTGAACGTACCTGTCGATAACTGTCGATGATTCTACCAAAATCATTCGAATCGGGATAGAGTGAAGACAATCGGATCAGATAATTCTCTAGATCGGTGTGGTGTTTATCGAGTACGAGATCGTGCAAAGATTGGTCTGAGCAATCAAGGCGCTGATCTGAATGGTCCGTTGGTTCGACTTTGACTTGTACGGGAAGTAACTTTGAAACTGATCTCATGTTCAGATTACCCGAGCTTGGTTCAGGTTGAGCACTGGTCGAGACTTCAGAGGAGGAGGTTGGGATGATTTCTAGACCGTACTCATCCCTTTTGATCGGCTGCGAGTCTCGAGCCACCGAGTCACTCGAATCTCCTTGGCTTGAGTTTAGTGTAGGATCTCGATCGGATACCGGATCAGCTCGTGGGGGTTGGATTTGATCTTGAAGATTCACGATGGCTTGATCTTGATCATCGGGCCAGCCCAGTCGTTTTGCTCGATCAAGATACTCGTGGGCAGCTAAGGTAGCCAGGACCTTGGACACGTTTCGAGAATCGGGTCGATCGACGGTCGTGATCGAACTGATGAGCGATAGAGATGTCGAGTTGAGATGATCCCAGACTGATCTCCATGATTCGTACTTTGCCTTACCTTCGAAATCCCAGAATGAGATCTTGGTCGATATGGCTTCTGAGTGGGGTGATCGGCCGGAGCTAGTGACTATTTTGAATAGAGCGTAGAATCGCAATCGATCGGCCAGATCCAATGAACCGGTTGATAGATGAGAGAGGTATTGGGCTGCCAGATGGAATCTTGATTCGAGATCGGATGGTAGGATTCTTGCGCCATCTTCGTCCATACTAGTTTCATGAGGATAGCTTGCAATCGATGATCAGTAGTCCTGGGGTTTCTTTGCTTTTTCTTTTTACAAACTGGAGATGGTCTTGAGGATGGTCGATTGGGTGCAGATTCCTACTACTCGGGAGGACTACATCCAGATAATAATTAATAATCAATTAGTTAAACCCATTGAGTTGGTCATCAAGATTGATGACCGATGGTCGTGTCGAGTGGTTTGTTTGTTGGGTGAAAGAAGTAAATATCGACTTGATGGTGTCGATGTAGTCGATTGCAAATTCATCAACCGGTACCCGGCAGTTCCACCTACGGTCGGTTATATCGTATTCGTACGTATACTTAATAAATAAATATTTAAGCTTGGACACATCACATTTTTTTTTTTCGTTTTTTCCATTTAATCCATTTTTTCCCAAGTTCAATCTCTTGGTTTTCAACCGAGCTTTGTTTCAATCCTCCCTCCCAGATTTTTCCCCCCTACCCCCCAATCATTTTTTTTTTTTTTTTTTTCCTTTTTGGATCCTCCAATTGGACCCATCTTTTTTTCAGCCTCCATTCAGACCTTTGCCATCCTCCCATCCATCCAAGGATTGTCAATCAAGCATTGCCAACACAATCACCCCACCATTCTTTCCCCATCAGTAAGCCTTCCATTTCCAGGTCTTTCTAATGAACCATCTTTTCAAGTAACTGACTACCTTTTTTTTCTATTGGGACAGTGGGGGGGGGGGCATCATTGAATTAGATCTCACCATTCAAAATACAGTTATGGTTGAACCTTGGCATATAAACTCACCTTGCCAAAGTTGTCATCCACTATTCTGGAGATCTTGCTGGTATGAATCCACTGGAAGCAAGCATCTTAAGCTGTCTTAAACCAGGCCCATCCAATCCATCAAGCTGACTATTTATGCATTCATTACACTTTTTGCTACTAATCAAAGTCCTAATTGATGAACTTGAATTGGATGTCATTATCATTGAAACACTCCTTGCACTGGCTGATGACCTTAATGCCCAATTGAGTCCATGTTTTTTTTTTGTTTTAGTTTACATGGGATGTTATGTATTGTGGTTGTTTTCTATTTTTCTATTTTTGTGTGTGTGTGTGTTTTTTTTTTTTTTTTTTTTTTTTTTTTTTTTTTTTTTTTTTTTTTTTTTTTTTTTTAAAAAAAAAAAGATGTAGTTGAATAGAATGCCTGTTGAGTTTCAAAAAAAAATGATGATCAAAATGATCAGTGACATCTCAAATGCTTGATCAAACTGGCAGGATTCTGTAAAATGTGAACTGATCAAGTTGAAAACCAAAACAAACCAGTGATTAATCCTTGATTTCTGCCTCTTCTTTCTGATTTCTATACCCAATGTTGAATTTGGATAGGATGCTCCCATGAGCAGCATGGTAGGGGATCTAGTGCAATAAGTTGAGACAGGAAAATTGTGGTCTTGGAAGCTGTCACGCTTTGCACTTAAGGATTATTGTCTTCACCACTTTGACATGTCCTCTCCTCAGTACCATCTACCTCAGTCTAAAAGCGTGACACAAATAAAAGCACAACATCAATGGTGCAATCCGCTATTTCCTCTGGCTCGTTCTGACCTTCCAATCTTGGCAACCAACTCAGTATATACTTGCAAACTTTGCGGTTAACTCCATACCGGTTGGCCATCCATTACAAGATCCAATCTCCTTCCCTGGCCAATCAACAGCCTTGGACTTCCATCTTCGGTCATGCATTGTTTGTTAGCTCGCATCTACGTCTAACTAAGCCATCACTACTGTATAGTTTGCAATTGGACTAGTCCCTACCCTGCATACACTATTACCTCTCATTCCCATTACCTTTGACATCACTTGCTCCTATCCCAATTTGTCATGCAATTGTATGCTCAGATTCTATTGTCTCGCACTTATGCTAAGACCTTGGATCTATACCACTGCTTCATTTCCTATCCCGTTCCTGTCATTCATTGCCTCACCTCTTCAACTGTAGTTAGCTCATCCCCAGGTTGTATCTAGTCACTTTGGATTACCTTATAAGGGCTATCCCCTTGCCTGATGATTGTCTCCTCAGTTAGTTAATTTCATATGTTCTCGCATTTTGCTGCAACCTAGTTATCACATTGGACTCAGGTTGAGTTTCCTTCTTTGGAACACATTCCATTCCTCTCGCCCTTTGTTGAGTGGCATAACCAAGTTTGCACTTTGCAACTGGGTCTTGCTATTTGCACTTGCCCTCGCACTTGGTGTTCCTTTGCGCTCACAATCATCTAAGAATTGCCCTATAGTACGTGGGGTGGTCGTGTGACAGTAAATTAACTAACTCAACTCATCTATTGTAGCCTGCCAACCTATAGTAGACTTCTTTTTTTTGATGTCAAGTACTCGCTCAACCGGGAACGCTTCCCTTGCCCCTTACAATGATGAGATCCATTGGGTAGGGAGAACCAGCGCTCCACGGGCCCAACAACCCTTAGATCCAGTTCCTCCTTCTAAATCGCCATCTGTGGAACCTCTCGATGATCCTCGGGCTCCTCCATGGGATGCTCCAACGGACCCTCTTGCGGAATTTGCAGACTCCGAACATTCTTCCAATGAAACTTTGACTTGTGGTAGACCAGGGGTTCGCACTACTGCTCCCAAGCCCAATGCTCTGACCCTGCTTTCAACATTGATCCAGGCCCTCACTCATGGTGCCCAGCAATCTAGTCCAAGCACTCCTAGCTTTTGCACTCTGGGAATGAAACAACCCAATCACTTTACGGGAGAACACCCTCATAAGCTTAGATCCTACCTGCAGTCTTGTAAAATCATCTTTTCAAACAACTCCAACAATTTCCCTTCCAATAGACATAAATTTATGTATGCTTTGTCCTTCTTAGGAGGTAGAGCCTCGCAGTGGTTTGAACCGTACCTCAAACTTTTGTCCAACAACAGTCCCACTTGTATTCTCAACAACTGGGAAAGGTTCAAGCAACAACTGTTCACCCTGTTTGGCGATCCCAATGAAGTTCAAAACGCCAAATACAAACTTAATAGTTTAGTTATGAAGGAGAATAGTAGAGCTTCCGTTTATATTTCTCATTTTCAAACCTTGCAGTCTTGCATCCAGTGGAACAAGGCCGCTCTTCTATTCCATTTCCAAAAGGGTTTACCGGCACGCTTAATCGAACAGCTTGCAGTTGGGGGTCATAAGACAACCTTGCTTCAGCAGCTAATTGATTGAGTGATTGAGCTTTATAATGGCTATCATGACAAGAATTGCTCTCGGCAAAACAACCATGGACCGTCCACCTCGGCTCCGAGGGTGGATGACTCCTCAAAGCAAAACACGAGGAACCCAAAACCATCCAAACCAACCCCGACTTTGAACTCCAACTCGAAATGGAAAGCCGTTGCCAAAACTCCAAAGTTCTTGGACAAAGAAACCGGGATGCTTCAAAGCAAGGAACGGCTGCAAAGGGAAAAGAACGGGCTGCGTATGTATTGTGGAGGTAAAAATGATGTCAACAGCTGTGCAAAGCGGTTAGCGCGTGAAGCGGCTAAGCAGTCAAAAAATTAGCTTGTAGTTTTTCTGATACTTGCAAGGAAAACTACACATTATCTAAATCACCGCGAGTAAATCTTTGCACTTGCGAGTCACTAGGTGCTCCGAGTTTGAGATTTATCCTATTTCATTCCAACAACACTCCTTATCAAGTATTACTTGATTCCGGCGCTAATGTTTCCTTCATCAGTGAATCTTTTGCCACTTCCATAAATCTTACGCATTCCGAGATAGATAAATTTCCTATCTATTTAGTAAGTAGTGCGACTGAACCGTCTTATTGGGTTTCCCAAAAGGCAAAATGGACCTTTGCATTTTCCAATTTCCCCAGCTTTGAATGGGATTTATTTGTCTTGGCTATACCTGGAATGGATGATACCATTCTAGGCCATGATTTCCTAGTTTACTGGAATCCAGATGTGAATTGGCAAGAAGGAGTAATTAACCTTTGAACCTTGCACCCCCAGAACGCTAACCTTCCCGTCAATCAGGAATTAAACAGCCTACCTGACACTGTCATTGAGTTGGATGACACTTTTCCGCCAGGAGATTTGCAATATCCTGACCTTCATTCCCAAATTCCCTCTTCAGATTTAGGAGTTATTGCTTACCTATCCTGCTTACCTCTTTCCTGTTCCTTTGAAGAGAAACAGACACCAAACAAACGGTTTATTTTGAGCTCCTTAATTCTCTTGCACCATGCAAGCACCTCGAACCCGTTGCTCAAAGATGACGAGATTGAATATTTAGAAATCATTCGAGAGTCTTTACCTTTGGTTTATCATGACTTTGCTGACGTCTTTTCAGCTGCAAAAGCAGATAAACTGCCTCCATCCCGTCCTTACAATCACAAGATTGAACTTACTGGCCCACCTCCGGCACCAGGACCAGTCTACTCTCTCTTGATGCAAGAATCAATTGCGCTTCAAGCCTACATTGCGGAAAATGTAGTGAAAGGATTTCTTCAACCAAGCAATTTGAACACCGGTTCACCTGTCCTATTTGTTCCAAAAAAGGACGGCGGACTTTGCCTTTGTGTTGACTACAGGAAACTGAACCAGGTAACCCGGAAGAATGCCTATCCAGTACCGCCTATGTCACATCTCCTCACCCTCTTCCATGGAGCTACTTATTTCTTGAAGTTAGACCTTCAAGGTGCCTATAACCTAATTTGCAGTAAGGAAGGTCATGAGTATTTGACTGAAATGAGAACCTGGTTTGGCAGTTATGAGTATACCATCATGCCTTTTGGCCTCTGCAACGCTCCTTCCACTTTTCAACATTTTGTCAACAACATTTTCTCCGATCTCGTAGGTAAATACCTCGTGGTATATCTCAATGATATACTAGTCTACTCAAGGAACCTTGAAGATCACATCGCACATGTGCAAGAGGTGCTACAGTGACTTTGCAAGAATGACCTGTTTGCAAAAGCCTCTAAGTGCAAGTTCCATTCCTCCTCTCTTCATTTTCTAGGTGTCGTAGTCTCGCAACAAGGACTATTGATGGACCCAGCCAAGAGCAAACGCATATTGGCCTAGCCCCCACCTTCTTTGGTTAAATCTCTTCAAGTTTTCCTTGGTTTCAGTAATTTCTATAGAAGGTTTATTGCGCGTTATGCCAAAAAAACCGTGAATCTTACTAACCTTCTTCAAAAATAAACTCCTTTTGTTTTTACCAAACAAGCTGCTTTGGAGTTCAAAGCTCTGAAGAAAGCGTTCACCACTGCTCCAATACTCGCTCACTTCAACGAGCTAGCTCGCACTATTGTCAAAACAGACGCAAGCGACTATGCAATTGCAGGAGTAATCTTGCAGTTTTCTTCTTCCACTTCTCTCTTTCATCCTGTAGCTTTTGAGTCTTGCAAGTTGCTCGCTGCAGAGCTTAACTATGAGATTCATGATAAGGAACTTCTTGCAATTGTTTATTGCTTGAAAAAATGGCATTCATACCTTTTGAGTCTTAGGGAATCCTTTGAGGTTTTAACTGATCATAATTCTTTGAAGTATTTCATGAGTTCAAAAGTCCTCACACGTAGACAGGCACGATGGGCCAAATACCTCCCCAAGTTCCACTTTACAATCACGTACCGTCCTGGGAAACAAGCGGTAGTTCCTGATGCTTTATCACGTCGGGACAACGTTTACCCAGGGGGGGGGAGCACCTTTGCCAAAAACAACCCTGAAAACGTTAGGACACTCTTCTCAACCCAATCTGCCCAACTCAGTTCAATCATCGCTTGCTTACAAGATTTGGCTTCCGAACTCCAACAAGCTCAATGCGACAACCCCAAGTGCATCAAACTTTGCAAAAGTGCGAACTTTTTAGATAGTAGTTACAGTATTGATGATAATGACTTTTTAGTTTATGATAATTGTATAGTAGTACCAGATAATTCTTGCATTAAGTTAGATATCTTCAAGTCACGGCACAATTCTCCGCTTGCTGGTCATTATGGGAAGGATAAAACCTACCAATTGATTGCACAAGACTTCTACTGGCCTGGTATGACCAAAGAAGTAAAATACTATGTTAGCGCGTGCTATGATTGCAATCGTAGCAAGTCCTCAAAACACCGGAAGTATGGGCTGCTCCAGCCACTCCCAATTCCGCCTCCTCCTTGGCACTTGCTGTCTATGGATTTCATCTCTCAATTACCTTCTTCTAGTGGATATGATGCTATTCTAGTAATAGTAGATTGCTTCTTGAAGATGGCTTTATTTTTACGCAGTAATGTGACGGCCTCTTCAGAAGACTTAGCTAACTTGTTCATAGAATATGTATTTTTGAAACATGGCCTCCCTGATAATATAGTTAGTGATTGTGGATCTCTGTTTGTCTCAAGCTTCTGGACCTTGCTATGCCAACATTTGAAGATTACTTGCAATTTATCAACGGCTTACCACCCGGAAAAGGATGGGCAAACCAAGCGAGTTAATCAGATTCTCAAACAATATCTTTGAATGTATGTCGCCTATCAACAAGACAACTGGTCGCAATGGCTCCCACTAGCCACATTTTCCTACAACAACTCCACTCATTCCTCCACCAAACAGTCGCCCTTCCAAACTCTTTATGGTAGAAACCCGACTTTCTCTTCCCTTCACGTAGCACCTTCTCAACCTGCTACCAATTACCTTGAACAAATTCAATCCCTTCAATTGCAACTTCAAACCAACCTCAAAGAAGCAAACCAGCGCTATAAGGAGCAAGCAGACCAATCTCGCACTTCAGCTCCAACATTTGCAGTAGGAGATCAAGTATGGCTCAATGCTTGCAACATTTGCAGCACTTGCCCAACTTGCAAACTCTCCAAAAGAAAGCTTGGCCCCTTTAAAGTAGAATCAGTCATCTCCCCTAACACCTTTAAACTTACTTTACCTGCAAAATGGCAAGGTATCCACCCGGTCTTTCATGTGTCTCTCCTAGAGCCAGCTCAAGTCCTATACCCGGGCAAGACTCATCCCCCTCCTGAACCAGTCACTGTCCTCAATCATCAAGACTGGGAAGTAAGCCGTATTCTGGATTCCAGGTTACGCAAAGGAAAACTTCAATACCTTGTTGAATGGTCTGGCTTCCAGTCCAACAAAGATTGCACCTCGTGGGAACCAGCCCATCACCTTTGCAATTCACCCAATCTGATTCAAGACTTCCCTGCAAGCTATCCTTGCAAACCTTGAAAATCATGATTCTTTCCCATCCAATACCATCCAATTCCATTCCATTCCATTCCACATTTCATCCCATCCAATCCCATTCCATTCCACTCCACATTTCATCCCATCCAATCCCATTTCATTCCATTCCACATTTTATCTTACTCAATCCCATTTCATCTCATATTCCATCTCATCCAAACCCATTTTATTTTACACCATCATCCCATCAGTTAATTCCTCCTGTGTTATTCTTTTTCTCATTTTCCTTTCATTTCTACTAAATAAAAAAAAAACTTCATTCCTTATTATTAAAAAAAAAAAAAATTTCTATTTATAATAATGAAAAAAAAAAGAAAATATATATTTTGATTACAAAGTTCCTTTTTTTTCTTTCTCCGCATCTTCCCAATTTGCCGTCAATTCTGCAACCATGGATCAAAAAGTATCCAGGTCTTCATCGTTGATCAATGCGGACATTCTTCAAAGAACCAGCACTTCCGTTGTGGAAACTTTAGAGGTTATCCCTCATGAAGTTGCCGCAGGTTCAGGAGTTCTTGGGTCGAAGCGTCTGTAAGGATTAGATACCGAGCGTAAAGAGAAGTTTTTGAGAGCCTGAAGAGGAGAAAAGGATAGAAGAGGGGAGGGATTCTGTTTTCCTAAGTCCGCTCCCTTTTCCGCTCCCCGCCTCCTGATGATACAATGGTAAGATGCCCCCCCTACAACCCAGAGTTGAGGGGAAAGGTATTTGAGCCCTCCCCCTCAACCCTAACCTAAGTACAAGCACATGAACAACCCGACAACAATGAAGAAGGAAACCCTAGGCCCAAAACCCTATCCCATATCCTAACCTGTACCCTGTCCGTATCCTATTCCGCTTGCTCGCCTGCCATTACACGCATCCGGTTTGTCCCCCGCGGCGCGGCCCTCCGCCGCGCGCTTCTCAAAGTTCACCGCGATTGCCCGTATCCGCCCGACGCGCTGTCGTGAATTTCCTAGTCCCGTAGCCGGCCCGCGCTTGCGCGTGGCCGTCCACGGGTATAGCCCCGCGATTGCTCCGCCCTTTCCTTCCCTAACTAACCGCCCAAGAACCTGATTGGCCCGGCTCCATCACTGGGTTGGACACCCAAGCGGGTCGCGGCCCGCCTCCCCTAGTCAGACCCGGCCCGCAGCTGCGTGCTTCGCCCTGCTGCGCCTTCTGCTGAGCCCGCAGCGGCCACTGCTGAGAACAAGCGCACCCCAACTGCTGAGCCCAACCTACCAGATGCTGAGCGCGCAGGCCGCGATGCAGTTCCCAATCCGAGGCTATATATTGACACCACATCCCCCCCCAACTTGAGTTCTGTCCCCAGAGGTCCTCCCCATTATCACCTTGGCCGTCCTTCGCGCCCTACCCCCTCTACCAACTCTAAACTCCACTCCGCATCCCTATCCCTTGACTCCATCGTCATCATGGTCCGCTGCAACTTCTGCGCCCAAAACGGGCTTGCATGCTCTATCGTGTCCGGCCGCCGCGCCTGCTCCGCGTGCCGCCGCGGACACCGCCGCTGCTTGCTTAGCAAGGGTATGCCCCGTGCCCCCAACCAATCCGGCTCTTGTCCTCGGCCGCGCAAGAGGGCTCATCCGGACCCGTTCGTGGTTTTGGATGACAACGCTATCTCGGAGGACTCGTGGACTTCACCCGGATCACCTCCCCGCCGTCCTCATCCGAACTTGGACCGCGACTCCTCTTCTACGCTTCGCCGCGCGGGACCACCGCGTAAGGAAGACTATCCGGACTTTGCGGCTTATCGGAGGGCTTTGCAATTTTGGGCGGATCGCGTCCGGGTTACGAAGGCACGAGGGACCCGCGAATCGACAAAATCCTTAGGCGACGCGCTGCTCCGGCCCCAGCTCCTCCTCCGCCCCCTGCTCCGGCTCCTCCTCCTCTGCCCGCTGCTCCGACTCCTCCAAATCCACAAGGCCCTACTCCTCTGCCCGCGTCGCCGGTGGTCATCTTGTCATTGCCTCCTATTGGACCGGACCCTCCCGTTGGATCCCCTGAGCGCCCGTCCGCACCAGCCCCTCCTCCCGCCAACTCTCCCGAGATCCCAGAGATTCCGGTTGTGATGGCGCTCCCGGCGGCCGGCTTCAAAGTTTTTGCGGAAAGGTTGACTAAAATGCTCCACCAATACCTTGCGACTCCCGGAGTCCAATCCTTGGAATCCCGGCGCGAACTCTTGGTGTCATTCTGGGCTCTACTGGCGTCATTGAGGGCGGAAATGGAGGAAATGATGAAGATGGCTTAAGCGCCTTGGCCTCGTCCCCTCTTCCCCTTTCCTTTTTCCCTTCCTTCTTTTATCCGCTTTTTGTTGTACTGCGTTTCCCTATTCATTGAGAGAAATACACGCCTCAAACGCGAATTTGTTTTACCGAGAAAAATCTGCGCCGCGCGCATCGTGAGGGCGAGAATGAGAGCCGGGTTGGCGCCTGAGTGAGAACTAAGACGCGAGGTTGAGAACCGCGTCCGCGCCCGAGAAATGATAAAAAAAAATGAGAAAATAAGAAAAAAAGTGACGAGTGAGAAATGATAGAAAAGGTGAAAGATTTTTTTTTTTTTTTTTTTTTTTTTTTTTTTTTTTTTTTTTTTTTTTTTTTTTTTTTTTTATATATCCCATTGCGGCGCCCGCGCCCTATCCTCTAGTTCCCCCCCCCAAACTTAGCTGCTGTTCCCAGCTGGTGGCTTCAGCCAATGCCATGAGGGTCGCGTCTGTCACCCGATCTCCCTGCATTCCTCCAAACCATGCCGTCAGTGCCTGATCCGTCCGATTCTTGGTCCCGGCGCGCTTCCCTTTCCCATTTGGCGTCCGTCTCCTCCGCCGTCAAAAGGGTCTCGCCTCGGTTACAATTGCCCGACACATGACCTGCTCCCACCACCGCTTGTCCCCCACCTCCCATCAGATTTATCCGCCGTTCACCAAATCCCAAACCGCGCGGAGTATCCTCTTCTCGCTTTGTCCTCGCTTGCTTCCCGCCGTTAGACTGAACCGGTCCCGCCGATACCCGCTTCCCCAACACGCACCCCGCCTCTGCCGGCCTCGGATCGATTGGGTTTGCCGTCCAACTCTTGTGTCTTGTCCGCCCACCATCACCGTTGCTTCCACGTGCGCCCGTCCTTTCCGTTGCTGCCACTACCCTTTCCAAATGCGCGGTCTCCGCCGTCAAAGAGGTCTGGCTCGGGTCGTGATTCTCCAACGTGTGGTCCATCTCTTCCGCCGCCGCGTGTACCTTCTTTGCAAGATCCGTCCGCCGCTTGCCAATTCCCAGTCCGCACGGAGCATCCATTTCCCGTTCCGTTGTCCTCGCCCGCTTCCTGTCAGTAGGCCGCACCAGTTCCATCGAGTCCCGCTTCCCCAACACGTTCTTAGCCCCCACTGGGGAAACCAATTCCGCGTTTGAATCCGCTGTCCGGTCCCTTTGTCCCTTCCGCCAACGGTTGTTGTCCTCCCCATTTGCGTACACGCAGGGCGCAGAAGCGCTGGGGGACTGAATACTCTCCAGATAGGCCTTGAGGCCCCTTGCCACCTCCGCAAGTTTGCTAGCCCAAGAGATGGTTGCCGGTGGTGGGGCCGGAACATACTCTGCCCTGTAGTACTCCAGTTCCGCGTAGTCCACTTCTGCTTGCATCTGGGTCCCGTCGCGCGCGCCTGCCTTGTAACCCAATTCCGCGGATGGCTTGAGATCGTCCTTCCAAAAGCAAGAACCGTGCCTCCCCCATCTTGCCAGCATGTCCTCCTTCAGTTCCGGCCAATCCAGGTTCAGGTATCCTCCCATCTCCTCCACTTCCCGACGCGCTTCCGCGTCCTCGATGAACAGGACGACATGGCGCACCTTCTCAAAATCCAAAACGCCTTCAGAGTCTGCGATTGTTTCATAACGTGAGATGAATTGCTCCACCTCTGCAATGTTGAGTCGAATATGCGGGTAAATCCATGGAGTAGTGCGGAAGCCGTTGGAAGAGGAAGGAAGAGAAGCGGCTGTTGGTAGCATCCGTGAGTACCTTTGAGAGACTTTGACGAAAGATTGTTCCCGGCCAGACCCCCAGATGTGGAAACTTTAGAGGTTATCCCTCATGAAGTTGCCGCAGGTTCAGGAGTTCTTGGGTCAAAGCGTCTGTAAGGATTAGATACCAAGCGTAAAGAGAAGTTTTTGAGAGCCTGAAGAGGAGAAAAGGAGAGAAGAGGGGAGGGATTCTGTTTTCCTAAGTCCGCTCCCTTTTCCGCTCCCCGCCTCCTGATGATACAATGGTAAGATGCCCCCCCTACAACCCAGAGTTGAGGGGAAAGGTATTTGAGCCCTCCCCCTCAACCCTAACCTAAGTACAAGCACATGAACAACCCGACAACAATGAAGAAGGAAACCCTAGGCCCAAAACCCTATCCCATATCCTAACCTGTACCCTGTCCGTATCCTATTCCGCTTGCTTGCCTGCCATTACACGCATCCGGTTTGTCCCCCGCGGCGCGGCCCTCCGCCGCGCGCTTCTCAAAGTTCACCGCAATTGCCCGTATCCGCCCGACGCGCTGTCGTGAATTTCCTAGTCCCGTAGCCGGCCCGCGCTTGCGCGTGGCCGTCCACGTGTATAGCCCTGCAATTGCTCCGCCCTTTCCTTCCCTAACTAACCGCCCAAGAACCTGATTGGCCCGGCTCCATCACTGGGTTGGACACCCAAGCGGGTCGCGGCCCGCCTCCCCTAGTCAGACCCGGCCCGCAGCTGCGTGCTTTGCCCTGCTGCGCCTTCTGCTGAGCCCGCAGCGGCCACTGCTGAGAACAAGCGCACCCCAACTGCTGAGCCCGACCTACCAGATGCTGAGCGCGCAGGCCCCAACGCAGTTCCCGATCCAAGGCTATATATTGACACCACACCATTAAAATGTGCCTCTTGAAGATCTCCTCGCACCTCGCAACCCGAGCTTTCTTTGGCCAAGCATTCCATCTGCCTTCCTCCAAGAGCTCTTCATATGCTCTCTTCCTTTGGCCACCCAATGTGCCTTCTCCAATATTGTCCGTCAGGCGCCTCGCATCCGTTTTGATTGACCCTACAACTCGCACTGGATCCGCTTTGCCTTGGCCCTCCATTCCTTCCGTCCCATCTCCTTCATTCCCTTCTTCTAATTCACCCGCTCCATTTTTGTTTCCTCCACTTCCGTTTCCTCCATTTCCCGCTTCTCTTTCAGCTTCGTTTTCTTCCTCCTCCCTTGCTCCCTTGGTTATAACCCCTACCGGTTCCGCACCGGACACTTTGCCTTGCACCTTGGCATTCATCTGGGGCCCCGGGAGTTCAGTCGGCGGTCCCCAGTAAGGTGGTGGTGGTGGTGGTGTGTTGGTAGTATATCTTTGGAAACGGGGCAACACTAGTAAAACAAGCAAAATTAGTTACTATTTTATGATCATTAGTCAATCCAGATTAGTACTCACCAGGAACTTGTGTCCCCAAGTACTCAATCTCCGGCAATGGTGGTATCTCGTAATTAACCCTGGGCGCGGACCTGCGACTTTGCATCTCCCTTGATGATTCAAAAGGACCCTTGACAGTCAACTCAACATTTAAAGGGAAGTTGCATGCCACCTTGCAAAGGCGACATTGCTCGCATTTGCCTCAAAGGCCTCAGACGGCAGTACTAGGAATACATCGCTTGTTGCGGCGAATACAGTTTTTTCAACGGCGGGATGACAATGATGACATTTTTATAAAATTTATAAATCTATTGGGTAATAAATTAAAAAACGTATAAGGGTATACAGTGATAATTAAACAACTTGAAATCAATGGAAAAATTTACCTGAACGCTTGCAGGAGCTCGCGTCTTTATACCTGGGCAACTGTCACGCTTTGCACTTAAGGATTATTGTCTTCACCACTTTGACATGTCCTCTCCTCAGTACCATCTACCTCAGTCTAAAAGCGTGACACAAATAAAAGCACAACATCAATGGTGTGATCCGCTATTTCCTCTGGCTTGCGCTGACCTTCCAATCTCGGCAACCAACTCAGTATATACTTGCAAACTTTGTGGTTAACTCCATACCGGTTGGCCATCCATTATGAGATCCAATCTCCTTCCCTGGCCAATCAACAGCCTTGGACTTCCATCTTTGGTCATGCATTGTTTGTTAGCTCGCATCTACGTCTAACTAAGCCATCACTACTGTATAGTTTGCAATTGGACTAGTCCCTACCCTGCGTACACTATTACCTCTCATTCGCATTACCTTTGACGTCACTTGCTCCCACCCAATTCGTCATGCAATTGTACGCTCAGATTCTATTGTCTTGCACTTACGCTAAGACCTTGGATCTATACCACTGCTTCATTTCCTATCCCATTCCTGTCATTCATTGCCTCACCTCTTCAACTGTAGTTAGCTCATCCCCAGGTTGTATCTAGTCACTTTGGATTACCTTATAAGGGCTATCCCCTTGCCTGATGATTTTCTCCTCAGTTAGTTAATTTCATACGTTCTTGCATTTTGCTGCAACTTAGTTATCACATCGGAATCAGGTTGAGTTTCCTTCTTTGGAACACATTCCATTCATCTCGCCGTTTGTTGAGTGGCATAACCAAGTTTGCACTTTGCAACTTGGTCTTGCTATTTGCACTTTCCCTCGCACTTGGTATTCCTTTGCGCTCACAATCATCTAAGAATTTACCTATAGTACATGGGGTGGTCGTGTGACAGAAGCATTCAATCTGAAGCCAGCTTGATTGAGCTTGATGGTCTGTTTATAGGAAAGCCAAAGCTTGTAGTATAAATCTCCACTCTGGTTAAGCTAATGAAGCTTGAATTGGTGTGTGTGCATTTTTATGTCTCTTTAAAGTTGAATAGCACTGCACATTTGATAATGTGGGTCTAAAACTTCTGGTTCCTTCTTTCACTAAGAACTCCTTTTTGTTTTTTGCTTTTCTCTCTGCTCTCTTTTCTTCCTCCAATTCTTGAACACCTCATGGATTTTTGAAAGTTTTTCCTCCAATATCTTTTCTCACAATCAATCATCCAACCCATACCGTCACCCAAACCATGTAAAGATGAACCAGAAAAGACCAGACTCATTGTCCTTTTGGGTGCCCCTGCTACCAAGAGAGCCTCTTGAACTATTGATAAAACCTGAATCAAACAACTTACAACTGCCACTGCTTCACTCCAAGAAGCACCAGCTCAGCCTTAGGCTCACTCACTAAAGCCACTCACCTGCTTGGATCCCAGCCAGCAACATCACCTTCTCTTGTCTCATTAATTATTCCATTGATTTCCCAATCATTTTGTTTGCTTAACCTTGTTGAAGAATTCATAGAATTTCTCTTCTTTTTCCTCTCACTCATTTCTTGTTTGACATCTGTCTTTGACTTTTCCCTCCATTTTAAAAGAAATATTTCATCGCAAATGGTCAAAAGGTTGTTGATAGTCCTTGGTGCTGAGTCCAAATGATAAATGAAATTCAACTTTTCTGTTTTTTTGCTGTGTTTATTCCATGGTCTACTGCCAGTCAGTAGAAAAATCCCACAAATAAAAAATTACAATAACTCAATGAAAAAGTGATTTTAACCTATCTTCTGGAAGGAAACTGATTGAAATGGGTGTCAATGATTTCCAATATCTCAAATTAAAAACAGGATGATTTTCTCTACTGGTGTAAAAACATGTTATAATTGATTTGGGGGATTTCTATCAGATTGATACCTAGTTTTCTCAAGCTTACAATGATGAAGAGCGATGAATTTGATCAGATCAATGGTGATATTTCAATGGTACCAGACTTAAAATCATTCTTAATAAAACAGATGAACTTTTGGTTAGAAAAATGAGAGTATAAGCTTATTCAGAAAAGCGGTGTGGTGCAAGAAAGTGTACCCTGTAAGATATCCAAAACAAGCCTGCTCTACTCTGCAAATTATTCAAAAACTCTTTTCCATAATATCCAACCCACACTACTAGAAAAAAGAACTACTCTGAAAAACTTTCAAGACATTTATACACAACAAATCCTCCTGAAAAGAAATCCTTGAGTTCCCTCCAATTCATTTTTTGTGCTATAGTTTTGAAATAAATAAGACTTGTCCTCCCCTTTTTTTATCCCTTTCAATTAGAAAGAAAAAATAATTTATATATAAAACCCAATCAGACTTTAGAGAAACAAAAAAGAACAAAAAAAATGATTCCCTCCACGCTACCATTTGCCCTTATGCACCTCCACAGTTTTCTTTGACTGATCCCAGCCATGATCTTCTTATATCCAATCTATCCTCATAAATTATTTAAAAAATTCATTTTTATCTCCAATAGTCCTACTAGTTGATCCTGCCCTTATATGACTACCTTGGAAGATCCCCATCAATCCTCCTTGAAAGATCACCATCAATCCTCCTTGGAAGATCCCCATGAATCCTCCTTGGAAGATCCCCATGAATCCTCCTTGGAAGATCCCCATCAATCCTCCTTGGAAGATCCCAATCAATCCTCCTTGGAAGATCCACTTTGATCTCCACATACTTCATCCTTGAAATTTGCATCCTATCATCCCAAAAATTGGATACCCTATCTGCAAATCCCCTGCATACTTCATAGTCAGCCTGTGGATGCATACTTGATAGTAAATTATTGCTTGCCTTGGCCATAAGGTCCTCTGCACCTATATACATGCAACCCTAATGTTAATTCCTAAGTCCATAATTTGTGGTACATGGGTGGCTCCTGCTTCACAGGCTGAAACCTCCTTTCTGCTACAACAGGCAAGATTCAGGATCAGAATTCTTTTTTTGTGCTGAAGATCCTGCATCCACCCACTTCTGGGCCTTTTTCTGGCTCTGCTGGACTAGGCAAAAGGTTGAGCTCAGATTTTGTACCTATTGTGATGCAGATCCCCCATCTGCCCACTTCTGAGCCTTTTCACTGGTCCAATGTTGATCCTTTGCTATTCATGTCTATCAATAGCCACCACAGCAGAAAAAACCAAGTCTTGATTTGGAAACAAACAATTTTTGATAATACACAAATTTTAAAACCTCAGAGAAAGAAAAAAACCTCAAGAAGTATTGGAGTAGTGCATGAAAAAGATGGCAGAAATTGAAAAAAAAGGAGAAGACAAAAAATAAATTGAATTTAGTTCCTTCTTGCAATTCTTCAGAAAGGTGAAAGTGGTGAATCACTTCTTTTTTTATGTGATTTCTGTATGAATAGCACAAGATCAAGGGTAAGGAAATGATGAAATCAAGGCAGCACTCCAATGGTTTATGAAGAAGAGTGAGTAGATTTGATGAAGGAGCTTGAGGGCCACAATTTATGAGCCCCAAGAAATGTTGGATTGTGAGAGTGACAAGAGGATTATGGGATGAGTGTAGCACACACACAACCACTCACACAACTGTTGGCCTTTTTGGCCTTGTTAACAACCAGTATGATTAAAATCACTTTTGAAAATTGATCAACTGCTGATCAAATAGATTGAGGTTTCATTGAATAGACTATGATGAATCCCTTTTCTTCTCTAACCAAATCAAAGGATCAAATAGGATGAAGAAAATAAGTAAATCAATGATTTTCAATCCAGTAATTGGGAGACGTTATGTTCCATCAGCTCACAATTTTTGACTAGGTTAATGATGGTGAGTTTTGGTACCTTTTCCATGTTCATTGGATGTGTTTATAGAAATTGTAAAAGAAAATAAACATATTTTACAGGTAAGATGTGAGACTGACAATAACCATTTATCCATTTTTTTAAAAAAAATAATTCAGGATAGGTTACTTTTGAATCTTTTGGATATGGGGAAGGAGAATGAACCTGAAGAATTTTTAAGGTGATGAAAGATTGGAGTTGGAATTGAACTTGAGGAGGGAGTTTTAATAATGCTAGGAGGAATAGAGAAAGTGGAATGGATGGATGAGAAGAAGAGAGAGAGAGAGAGAGATAGAAGAAAGATTGGTTGGATTTGATACTACATTGGGAAAAACCACTCATTTTCAGGTTGCTCTGACACTGTCACATAACCACCCCATGTACTATAGGGCAATCTTAGATGATTGTGAGTGCAAAGGAAGAGAATGAGTGCAAGGGCAAGTGCAAGGTAGCAAAGCTAACTGGAAAGTCCAAACTTATGATTGGGTAACTTGGCACACAGTGAGAGGGATGAATTTTTCCAATGGAAAGGAAACTAAAGCCAAACCCAATGTGATGACCAGATTTAGCAAAATGCAAGCACATATGAAATTAAATAAATGAGGAGACAATCTTCAGGAAAGAGGCATAGCCTTTATAAGGTAATCCAAAGTGACTACATACAACCTGATGGACGGCCAACTACAGTTAAGAGGCAATGAGGCAATGAATGACATGAACGGATTGGGAAATGAAATAACAGTATAGATGTTTCCAAGGTCATAACGTAGATGCAAGTTAATAGAGTCTGAGCATAAAAAGGCACAAAAGATGAGATAGGAAGGAGTGACATGAGAGAAAATGCAAATATGAGGATGTAGTTTATGCAGGGTAAGGGACTAGTCCAATTGTGAACTATACAGTTTGTGTGGCTAACTAGCATGGGTGCGAGCTAGCAAGAGTGAATGACTTGGAATGGGAACCCAAGGGCTATTGATACCCAGGGTGGAAGAGCGGAGCTCAGATGGATTGTTGACTGGAGTAGAGTGAACTGAAAGGTTTGCAAGTAGGTGCTGAGTCATTTGCAAAGAATGGAAGGTTGTTATGCAAGCCAGAGTTGATAAGTGGAAGGCATCATTGATGTTGTGCTTCTATTTGTGTCACAAGTATGGACTGAGGTAGATGGTACTGAGGAAAGGATATGTCAAAGTGAGGGAGACAATAATCCTTCAGCTTGAAGCGTGACAGTTTCCCAGGTATAAAGACGCAAGCTCCTGCAAGCGTTCAGATGATTTTCCCATCAATTCCAAAATTTGTTGTGAGTAATGTATACCCCTAGTTATTATCCTACTTCTTTGTCTCTCAAATAAATTTATAATTAAAATATTTTTTCATTGTCATCTTGTCATTGTGAAAAGTGTATTTTTCAAGATTAGCAATGTGTCCCTAGTACTGCTGCAAGAGGTCTCCAAGGCAAAGGCAAGCAATGTCATCTGGGCAAGGTTGCTTGCACTTTTCCTATAAATAGCAAACCAATAGTGGATCCCCCCATAGTGTCTTGGAGTGAGGCGCAAAGCCAAAGGTCTGCGCTGCAAGTGAACTATCATATACTCCCAGTGCCGGAGATTGAATTCTTAGACCTCCACAACCCTGGTAAGTGTAAGACTTAGAGACTAACAATAAATAAAAATCAAAAGAATTGGAACTAATATAATTTTTGTTCTTTATAGTACTACCACAATTCAGAAGGTACACTACTAATAGGCCTTGGCTGCCGCCACTGTTGTGGTGTTGTTATATAGCCTTGGATTGGGAACTGCACCATGGAAGGCGCAATCAGCATTTGGTAGGCCAGGCTCAGAACTTGGATGCACGCGGTCTCAGCAGTGGCTTCTGCAGGCTCAGAAGTAGGCACCGCGGGGCTTGGCATACTGGGCATGTGTCAGGCTTGATTGGATGTGGCAGGCCACGGCCCGCTTGGAGATTATGAACCCAAGAATGAAGTTGGCCCAACCAGGTTTGCGGGAAGCTAGTTTGGGCAGGATAGAGAGCTGTGATTGAGGCTATAGGAGCAAAGGGGGTGCGCACAAGCATGGTCCAACCCCCAGGGCAGGAAATCACGCGGCGCGCTGGATGGATAAGGATAACGCCGGGGGCTCTGAGTAGGGCACAGCAGAGGGCTGCGTCATGAGAAGGAAAAACGGGGTGTGTGTAACACTAGGCGGGCTTGAAGGTGGTTCCAGTATGGGAAAGACTGTAGGAGCAGGCCAGGCACGCGCAAGCGCAGGCTGAGCCGTGGGGAAGGAAATCACGCGGCACACAAGGCGGATACGGACAAGCGGGGGGCTCCAAGTAGGGCGCAATGGAGGGCGGCGTCATGAGAAGGATGAACTGGATGTAAGTAACGTCAAGCGGGCAGGGAATGGGTTAGGGTTAGGACAGGGTTCTGGGCTTAGGGTTTCTTTTACATTTTTTGTTGGGCTGTCATTGTGCTTGTAATTGGGTTGGGTTTGAGATTGTGGGCATAAATTCCGCGCTCTCAACCCCATATCTTGGGATCTTATATCTCAAGAGATCTTGGGACAAGGAATGGAAAAGGAAGGGAAGGAATTCATCATCTTTTTTACTATCTCTGTCTCTCTCTCTCTATCTTAACAAATAAAGGAGCATCCTTAACCTTACAGAAGCTGAGACCATTGCTTCCAAACTTAAGGAAAAATAGGGGAGTAGTTCTCTCTTACTTTCCACACCGTATATTGGAACGTCGTCCAAATTCAAGGAAAATCAGATGAATCCCAAGGTTCAAAGCAAAGTGAAAGCTGAGGAATTGTCGGTAGTCAAAGAAGAAAGGGAGGAAGGGATAATGGCTGAAGGAGAGGGTGATACGGTACAAAAGGAAGGAAATGAAGAAGAAGGAAATGGGACAGAACAAGAGATAGCGGAACAGGGTGGAATGGAAGGCCAAGATTGAGGGAACTGGGTGCAAGTCAAAGCGCCCATCAAAACTGATGCAAGGCAATTAACTGGCAACGTTAGAGAAGGTTTGTCAAGGGGCCAAAGGAAGAGAGCATATGAGGAGCTCTTGGAGGAAGGTGGATGGAATGCCCAGCTAAAGAGGGCTTGGACTTCAAGGTGCAAGGAAATCTTTGAAAGGCACCTGGTGACAAAAGTAATGGTGCTCCAAAGGATGTTTTCTCTGATAAACAACAAGGATTTGGATGAATTTAGGTTGATGGTAGAGGAAATGACTGAAAATTGGGAGGAAGCAGAAAGAGAATTAAAGGAAAATTTTTAAAAATTTAATTAATTTGTAATCTTATTATAATATATATAGGTTATTTTATCTTAATTATTATATATATATATATATATATATATATATATATATATATATATATATATTATTTATTATAAACAAATGTGAAAGAATAAAAGATTGTGAAAAGAAAATGGATAATTTTTAGGAATTGAAAAGGAGATAAAGTAAGGAAATGGGATGAGATTGATGGGATGGAATGAGAT
The DNA here is from genome assembly GCA_025617555.3 of Puccinia polysora. Taxonomy (NCBI): domain Eukaryota; kingdom Fungi; phylum Basidiomycota; class Pucciniomycetes; order Pucciniales; family Pucciniaceae; genus Puccinia; species Puccinia polysora. The sequence continues at coordinate 42,487,994 of CM062634.1, read as the reverse complement.
GGAAGCGCTGAATGGGATTGAAGTCATGGTTGGAAAGGTTTGCAAGGGTAACTTGCATGAGAGCCTTGAAAAAAATCAGGAGAGTTGCAAAGGTGATGGGCTGGTTCCCATGAGGTGCAATCTTTGTCAGACTCAAAGCCAGTCCATTCAATTAGGTATTGAAGTTTTCCTTTGCGTAACTTGGAATCCAGAATACAACTTACTTCCCACTCTAACTGATCTTGGATGTTGACCTGTTCAGGAGGTGGATGATTCTTGCCCGGGTATAAGACTCAAGCTGTCTCTAGGATAGACACATGAAAGACCGGGTGGATACCTTTACATTTTGCAGGTAAGGTGAGTTTAAAAGCGTTAGGGGAAATAACTGATTTGACTTTGAAGGGGCCAAGTTTTATTTCAGAGAGTTTTTGTGTTTGGAAAGAACTGCAAATATTTCAAGCATCAAGCTATACCTTTTCTTCTACTGCAGAGGTTGGGGCCAAAGTGCAAAGTCGGTCTTCTTGTTCCTTGTAGCGCTGGTTTGCCACTTTGAGGTTGGTTCAAATTTGTTTTTGAAGAGAATGAATGTGATTAAGGTAATTGGTAGCAGGTTGAGAAGGTGCTACATGAATAGAAGAGAAATTTGGGTTTCTACCATAAAGATTCTGGAAGGGTGACTGTTTGGTGGAGGAATGAGTGGAGTTGTTGTAGGCAAATTTGGCTAATGGGAGCCATTGCAACCAGTTGCCCTGTTGGTAGGCCATGTACATTTGAAGATAATGTTTGAGAATCTGATTGACCTTCTTGGTTTGCCCATCTGTTTCTGGGTGGTAAGCCATTGATAAATTGAGAGTGATCTTCAAATAATGGCAAAGCAAGGTCCAGAAGCTAGAGACAAACAAAGATCCACAATCACTAATTATGTTATCAGGGAGACCATGTTTCAAGAATAGATATTCTATGAATAAATTAGCTAAGTCTTCTGAGGAGGCTGTCACATTACTGCAAAGGAATAAAGCCATCTTCAAGAAATGATCTACTACTACTAAAATAGCATCATAACCATTAGAAATAGGTAACTGCAAAATTAAATCAATAGACAGCAAGTGCCAAGGAATAGGCGGAATTGGAAGTGGTTGGAGCAGCCCATACTTATGGTGTTTTGAGGACTTTTTATGATTACAATCATAGCATGTGTTAACATGGTCTTTTACTTCCTTGGTCATACCAGGCCAATAGAAGTCTTGTGAAATCAATTGGTAGGTTTTATCCTGCCCATGATGATCAGCAAGAAGGGAATCATTCCTTGACTCAAAGATATCTAACTTAATGCAAGGATTCTCTGGTACCACTATACTTTCCTTATAAACTAAATAACCATTTTTGTCAATAATGTAACCACTATCTAATAGATTCACACTCTTGAAAATTTTGGTACACTTGGGATCATTGAGTTGAGCTTTTTGTAGTTTGGAAGCTGTATATCAAAGGTGAGTGATGATCAAAATGAGTTGGGCAGATTGGGTTGAGAAGAGTGTCCTAATGTTTTTAGGGTTTTTGTTGGCAATGGTGCTCCCCCCCCCTGGGTAAACGTTGTCCTGACATGATAAAGCATCAGGGACTACCCCTTTTTTCTCAGGAAAGTATGTTATTGTAAAGTTGAACTTGGAGAGGTATTTGGCCCATTGTGCCTGTGTGTGTGTAAGGACTTTTGAGCTCATGAAATATTTTAAATAATTGTGATCAGTTAGGACCTCAAAGGGTTCCATAAGGCTCAAAAGGTATGAACACAATTTTTTCAAGCAAATCAAAATTGCAAGAAGTTACTTGTCATGGATCTTGTGATTAAGCTCTGCAGCAAGCAATTTGATAGAATCAAAAGCTACGGGATGAAAGAGGGAAGAAGAGGAGGAAGACTGCAATATTACTACTGCAACCATGTAGTTGCTTGCATCCATTTCTACAATAGTGCAAGCTAGCTTGTTGAAGTCAGCAAGTGTTGGAGCAGTATTGAATGCTTTCTTCAGAGCTTTGAACTCTAAAGAAGCTTGTTCTTTAAAAACAAAATGAGTGTCTTTTTGAAGAAGGCTAGTAAGGTTTACCATTTTCTTGGAATAATGCTTAATAAACCTTCTGTAAAAATTAATGAAACCAAGGAAAAACTGAAGGTATTTGACAGAAGAAGATGGGAGCCAGTCCAATATGCGCTGGCTCTTTGCTGGATCCATTGATAGTCCTTGCTGAGAGGCTATGACACCTAGAAACTGAAGAGAAGGAGTATGAAATTTGAACTTAGAGGCTTTTGCAAACAGGTCATTATTGCAAAGTTGCTGTAGCACCTCTTGCACATGTGCAATGTGATCCTAAAGAGTTTTTGAGTAGACTAGTATATTGTCAAGATACACCACAAGGTATTTCTATACAAGGTCAGAAAAAATGTTGTTTACAAAGTGTTGAAAAGTGGAAGGAGCATTGCAGAGGCCAAAATGCATGACTTTATACTCATAACTGCCAAACCGTTGTGGAAAGAAGAGGAGAGTTACGTTCCTAAGTTGTCCGCAAGTCCAGAAGTTATTGGTCTAAGCGTCTGTAAGGAGGTTGGATGCAATGATTTCTTAACTGTAGTGAGATAAAAAAGAGATAATGAGATGTATTCCTCTTCCCCTAATCCTTCCTAGTCCTTTCCTTGGTGGTCTCCTTGTAGATGATCATAACCCAACCCCAAGTTGAGGGTGAGGATTTGGGTCCCCCCCCTTCAACCCTAACCTAAGTACAACCACAAACGCGAGAGAACAATGAAACACAACCCCTAAGCACGGAACCCTAGCCCAACCCTACCCCTCCATCCCTTGCCCCATAACCCATGCCCCTTGATATCAACATACACCCGGTTTGTCCTTCTCATGGCGCGGCCCTTTGCCGCGCCCTACTTGGAGCCCCCCGGTTTTCCCGCCCGCGCGCGTCTGCGGACCTTGCGGTCCGCAGGTTGGGCCGCGCGCGCCTAACCCCCCGATTGCCCTGCCCTTGCCTTCCGGACAAGCCACCCGCAAGCTTTGTTGGGCCGGCTCCATCACTCGGTCCGCCTTTCCTGGGCGGTTTGCGGCCCGGCGCCCTCAGAGTAGGCCCAACCCGCACCTGGGGCTGAGCACCGCAATTCCTACGGCTGAGCCCGCAGCGGCTGCTGCTGAGCCCTCAGCAGGCACTGCTGAGACCGCGCGCACCCCAAATGCTGAGCCCAACCTACCCAACTGCTGAGTGCGCAGCCCGCAACACAGCTCTTGACCCAAGGTTATAAATACAACACCACGCCATGTTCTCATTGCAGTCAATATTCATGACCTTTTGCAATGAAAACTAGGTTATAGGCGCCTCAAAGGTCTAACTTCAAGAAATAAGCAGCTTCATGGAAGAGAGTGAGGAGGTGTGACATACGCGGTACTGGATAGGCGTTCTTCCAGTTTACCTGGTTCAGTTTCCAGTAGGTGACACACAGGAAAAGTCTGCCAACTTTCTTTGGAGCAAATAGGAAAGGTGAACCAGTATTTGAATTTCTTGGTCAAAGAAATCCTTTCAATACATTTTCCGCAGTGTATTCTTGAAACCCAGTTGATTCTTGCTTTGAGAGAGAGTAGACTGGTCCAGGTGCCGGAGCTGGGCCAGTAAGTTTTATCCTGTGATCATAAGAACGGGATAAGGGAATTTTATCTGCATTTAAAGTTGAAAAGAATTCAGCAAAGTCATGATAAACCAGAGGTAAAGACTCTTGAATGATTTCTAGATCTTCAATCTTGTCATCTTTGAGAATGGGGTTTGAAGTGCTTGCATGATGCAAGAGGATTATGGAGCTCAAGATACACCATTTGGTTGGTGCCTGTTTCTCTTTGAAGAAACAAGAAAGGTGTAATTCAGGCAAACAAGCAATAACTCCTAAATCTGAAGAGGGAACTTGGGAATGGAGGTCAGGATATTGCAAATCTCCTGGCGGAAAAGTGTCATCAAACTCAATGACAGTGTCAGGTAGGTTGCTTAATTCCTGTTTGATGGAAGGGTTAGTGTCCTGGGGTTGCAAGGTTCAAAGGTTAATTACTCCTTCTTTCCAATTCACCTCCAGATTCCAGTGAACTAGGAATTTGTGGCCTAGAATGGTATCATCCATTCCGGGCATATCCAAGAAAAATAAGTCCCATTTGGAGCTGGGGAAATTGGAGAATGCAAAGGTCCATTTTGCATTTTGGAAACCAAATGAGATGGCTTGGGCCCACTAATTACTAAATAGATGGGAAACATATCTATCTTGGAACACATAAAATTTTTGGAAGTGGCAAAAGATTCACTTAAGATTTAATTGCTGTAATTTAGATAATGTGTAGTTTTCCTTGCAAGTATTAGAAAAACTACAAGCTAATTTTTTGACTTTCTAGCCGCTTCATGTGCCTGCCGCTTTGCACAACTATCAACATCATTTTTCCCTCTACAATAAATACATAAAACATTCTTTTCCCTCCTTAGCCATTCCTTGTTCCAGAGCATCCTAGTTTCTTTTTCCAGGAACTTTGGTATTTTGGCAATGGCCTTTACTTTCAGGTTGGAGTGCAAGGTTGGATTTAGTTTGAATTGTTTTGGATTATTCAAGGATTTTTTTGAGGAGTTTTCCACCTTTGGAGCCAAGGTTGATGGTCCATGGTTGTTTCTTTGAGAACAGTTCTTGTTGTGATAGCCATTATCAAGATCAATCAACTGGTCAATTAACTGATGAAGGGAGGTTGTCTTATATCCCCCAAATGTGAGTTGCTCAATTAGGCGTGCCGGTAAAACTTTTCAAAAATGAAATAGGAGAGCTGCCTTGTTCCATTGGATGCAAGACTGCAAAGTTTGGAAATTGGAGATATAAACAGAAACAGAAACTTTTCTTCCTTCATGACTAAGTTATCAAGTTTTTATTCTGCGTTTTGGACTTCATTAGGGTTTCCAAACAGGGTGAATAACTGTTTCTCAAACTTTTCCCAGTTGTTGAGGATACAAGTGGGGCTAGTTTTATCTAATAGTTTGAGGTAAGGCTCAAACCACTGCAAGGCTTGTACACCAAGGAAGGAAGATGCATAAATAACTCTGTGTCTATCAGTAGGAAAATTATGAGGATTGTTTGAAAATGATTTTAAAGGAATGTAGGTAGGCTCTAAGTTTATGGGGGTGTTCCCCAGTAAAATGATCAGGCTGCTTCATTCCCAGAGTACAAAAACTAGGGCCACTTGGACCAGATTTCCAGGCAGTTTGGTTAAGAGCCTGGATCAGGATTGAGAGAAAGGTCAAAGCGTTGGGTTTGGGAGCATTAGTGTGAACCCTTGATCTACCACTAGTCAAGGTTTCATTGGAAGGGTGGTTGGAGTCTTTGATTTCTTCAAGGGGACCCACTGCTTCCCAAGAAGGAGCAAGAGGTTCATCAAGAGGTTCAACCAAATGGGATTTAGAAGAAGGAACAGGGTCTAAAGGTTTTTATGGCCCAAGGAATGCTGGATCTCCCTACCCAATGGATATTCTCATTAAAAGGAGTGAGGGAAGCATTCCTGGTTGAGCAAGTACGTGACATTGTAGAAGAAATCTATTGTAGGTTGGCAAAATACAATAGATGAGCTGAGTTAGTTAATTTTCTGTCACACAACCACCCCACGTACTATAGGGAAATCTTAGATGATTGTGAGTGTAAAGGAAGAGACTGAGTGCAAGGGCAAGTGCAAGGTAGCAAAGCTAACTGCAAAGTGCAAACTTATGATTGGGTAACTTGGCACACAGTGAGAGGGATGAATTTTTCCAATGTAAAGGAAGCTAAAGCCAAGCCTGATGTAATGACTGGATTCAGCAAAATGCAAGAACGTATGAAATTAACTAACTGGGGAGAAAATCTTGAGGCAAGTAGCGTAGCCTTTATAAGGTAATCCAAAGTGACTGGATACAACCTGATGGATGGCCAACTACAGTTAAGAGGCAATGAGGCAATGAATGACATGAACGGATTGGGAAATGAAATAACATTTTAGAATTTTCCAAGGTCATAACATAGATGCAAGGCAATAGAGTCTGAGAGTACAAGGGCGTAAAAGATGAGATAGGAATGAGTGATGTGAGAGAAAATGCAAATATGAGGATGTAGTTCATGCAGGGTAAGGGACTATTCCAATTGTGAAATATACAGTCGGTGTGGCTAACTAGCATGGGTGTGAGCTAGCAAGAGTGCCTGAACAGGAATGGGAAACCAAGGGCTATTGGTACCCAGGGTAGAAGAGCAGAGCTTGAATGGATGGTTGACTGGAGTAGAGTTAACTGCAAGGTTTGCAAGGAGGTGCTGAGTCAGTTGCCAAGAATGGAAGGTTTTTATGCAAGCCAGAGTTGATAAGTGGAAGGCACCATTGATTTTGTGCTTCTATTTGGATCACAAGTATGGACTGAGGTAGATGGTACTGAGGAAAGGATATTTAAAAGTGAGGGAGACAATAATCCTTCAGCTTGAAGCGTGACAGACACCTCTGTTGTAAAACAAGTGGTTTTTATCATTTTTTTTTTTTTTTTTTTTTTTTTTTTTGGTGGGTTTTAGATGTTATATTTGAATTGAACCCTGAAATTAAAAAAAATGGTGGAATGGATAACTATGATAATCCCCATGTCTCTATCATCCCAACTCAAAAGAAAAATTGTAGAAGTTTGTATGATTCTTATATCACTTGAAGAATAAAAAAACAAAAAACAAAAATGAAAAATGAAAAATGAAAAATGAAAAACAAAAAACAAAAAAAATCAAAAAAAAAATCAAAACTTTGAAAAAATAAAATATAGAACCGAATTTTCCATGAGATTTTGAAGGTTTCCACCATTTTTTTATGAAAACTTTTTAAAGATTTGAGTGAGATGATCTAATTAAAACAACAGGGAAAGGATGGAAGGAGGTCTTACATTTCTGAGAGGTACAGATCCAAGGAATTAAAAGAGGAGCACTCTGGTTCAAGGTAAGGAAGAATGGATGAATTTTCATTCAATTTGGAACCAGAAGAATTCAATAGACTAATTACAAAGTGGTTGACAAGTGGTTGAATGACAATGAAAAAATTTAATGGGAAATAATCAATATAATGAAGAAAAAATAATGGAATAACATAGGTTGCACTCAAGATACAGGAAACACTGATAAGGAACCAAATTTCCAACACAACCACTTTAATGAAGCTTGGGAAAATTAAAAAATAAAAAGTTGAAGACTTACACACTCTTGAATGTCTATTCTATCCAACATTAAAACTTAAAATGAAGAGATATTTCAACAGTTCAAAAAGGGACTATTACATTGGAGAGGAAACAGAACTTGTGGTTTTTGAACAACAATAGAGTCTATTACATCACCAAGTAAAAAAATATTAATTTTTGAACCCTGGTGTTTTCAGAACAACAACCAAAAAACAGATGGACTTAGGTAGCAACAGACTGGGGACTTGAGTAGTGCCCAAACTGATTGACTTGAGGTGGTGATCAACTGGGAAACTCAAGTAGCATCCAGATTTGATCAACTTGAAGTAGCAATTAACCAATAGATAATTATAAAGGAGAAATAGATAAAAACCAATGAGAAAAAAGACTTGAGTAGAGATGGGGCTTATTGAGTGTGAAAAGTATAGTGCGGGAGAATCAAGGCAAGAGGAGTTGATTAAAGACCATCAAAATTATAGAAGGATGAAAGAGAGTGATGGCAGAAATCAGACCAAGAGAAAGATTTATAAGATGGAAAGGACCCAGAATTTTTTTATGAAGAGTTTACCAAGAAAACCAAAGTTAGAAGAGGCAGAAGGACTAGAAGGAATAAAATTAGAATTTTTTTTTCTTAAAATGATTAAAATGCAAGATTGATTTAGGAGCCTTCTCAGGTTATTTCATCCAGCAATTGTTGGCTGGATGACCAAGATTTTTTTAGTTTGGGAAGTTGGAGGTTTTTGAATACAAGGCCTGGCAAGTATCATTGGAGAAGTTTTTTAAAGGATTTTTTTTGGCCTGGGCCTTGTCCTTTTCCAATTGTTTGAGAATTTGATCAATTGTTTTGGGGTTATGATAAATTCACAACTTCTAGTTGTGTGGGTGTTGTGTAGGACCTTACAAGGCCCAATAAACATGTGGGGGCCCTTACAAACATTAAATTGTTTGTTCCAAAAATGTGCAACCATCATCCAACCTGGAAGACAAATCTGGAGATGAAACCACTCAATTCCGTAAGTATGTATCCCAGGATCTGGATTTTTCTAGCTAAGAGGATTACAAAGGGATACTGGTTGGTCACTTTGGTATAGCATTACTGAAGGGAATGGGATGGAAGGAAGGCACCGCTGCAACAAAGAAGGGGAGGATTGGATTAATCAAAGCTTATGTTCCTCAAGGTAGGCCAAGCTTATTGGTTATTGGTGCCAAACCCCTGATCATGGATTCCAATCCATCTGCCTCAAGTAATGGTTAGCACAAGTCAAAAACTGTTAAACCTGAAAAGAAATCTGTTCCAAGATTAAGGAAGGTGATTTATTGTGGTGATCAAACAGTAAGATTTTCCTCCTCCTTTTTTTTCTTGGCCTTTTTAATGTAAAAAAAACAAAAACTATTGCAACCATCAAAGCCCTCTACAACTCAATAGATCTGATCATAACCTTAAAACTATCCGCTTCTTTTTTATCCAGTGTTTGAGGTCTTCATCTCCCTCCACTAGGTATTAATCATCAGCATATGATTGACCATTGGCACCAGGCAGATTTTCCAACAGATTGTCTAGAAAGGAGGATGAAAACTATGAAAGACACTCACAAGATTGAGAGTACCCAAAACATTGATCATCCCATCATGGCCACAATGATGATTGGTGTCAGTATTGTCACAATGATTTTCAGGACCAGGAAAAAACCTCCTGCCGCCATGATTACTCCAATTATGACCAGGATTGGGACTAAAGTAGATTTTCCTCCAAGTCCCATTCTCAATCATTATCTTCCCACAAACAGAATAAAACTACATTCAATTTATGTAAAACTTCACATGACTCAAATGTAGTTATGTGTGGTGCCACAAAACACCAAACCATTGTGTGGGGGCTACACCACTAAAGTCAAGTTTTTTGGAGGCTAAAAAACCCAATTTTAGTTGTTTAGCGTGCCACATGGCCCATTTGAGTTGTGAATTTATCATCACCAATTTTTTTTTTGATTTTTTCTGACTTTTTCAGGTAGTTTAACTCAGAGGGAATCTTTGATCATGTAAGTATAACGGTCAATTCTTCATCTAGCTTCAGACCAAATAACTTTATCTTTTGAGATGAGTCACAAATTCTTCAAACAATATAATTAATTTTGTTTTTGAATTTGATTTTTTTGAATTGGGCAAAGGCAAGCATTTTTTTGATGAAGTCTTTGGGAATGTAGGAATACTTGATAGGGTCCCAGAGAGTAATAACATTGCGTTTTTGGACAGAGGGAAAAGAACCATCTATGTAAGAAAGGTTGTCTTTGTTGAGGTGATCAAGAATGAGGTTGTAAGCTTTGTAATTTAATTTTTCAAAGATCTTGGCCTCAGTTTTATCATCAGAATGCACTGGAGAAGGTACTTCTTTAAGAAAAATCTCAAAAGCATCTATAGAGTCAATTTTTCCTTCCATGGAAATGGACCAGGTGTAGTAGTTGTTGAAGGTCAGGATGAGTTTTGGATTGAGGGTCATGTTGGACATGGGATGGTTAGGGGGAGGCTTTGGCTTTTAACTGTGTAAATATTTGAGTGAGATGGTCTGATTAAAAAAACTGGGAGAGTATGGAAGGAGTTCTTATAATTCTAAAAGGGATGGATTGAAGGAGTTGAAAGAGTCGCACTCCAGCTCAAGGTAAGGAAGAATGGATGAGTATTAATTCACTTGGAAACTAGCAGAGTTAAATGGACTAAGTACAAAGTGGCTGACAAGTGGTTGAATGACAATGATAAAAATGAATGGGGAATATTCAATATAATAAAGAAATCATACTTGTCACAAAACAGGTTGCACTCAAGATTCAGGCAACACTGATAATGAACCAAAATACCAAAAAAAAGTATTCTTTCAAAAAACCAGCTTACAGTGAACATCTATCCTGATGGAAATTCCAAATGCAAAAGCAGATTTTCATGAAGATTTGTCATGAATTGGTGGCCCATGATTAATTCTTTGCTCAAAAGAAAAATTATGTAGGTTAACCAGGCCTCTAACCAATGCAAAACAATTGTGTTTTAAATTTGGATTCTTTACTATGGAAAATTTACTGATTAAAATTATGAATTTTCTTGGATCTCAGAGACCACCAACTTAAGATGCCTCAACAATTTCTTCTGTGGGTTTATCAAAATCTATGTTCATCAGTATCTGAAATATCCAAATTGAGATGAACTCAAATTTCTTGTGGCTTTGGTTGAAGCTCAAGGATGTGCTAGCAAGTTGGTTTCTCTTGAATGTATGCACTGGCCATGGAAAAATTTCCCATTGGTTTGGGATGGCCAATAATTGGTAAATGGTCTTACAGGGTTTCAGAAAGATATAAGCATTGTGGTTTGATCATTTTTTTCAAGGAAATCATGAATGGAATGGTCCCAAGTTTGAAATTTGTGGTCGATGCTCATGGCTAAAATAATGGATACTGTCTTTCAAATGGAATCTACCCTGATTTTAAGGTTTTTTTGAAAGTCATATCCAATCCACAGGATTGAAAAAAAAAATAATGATTGAAATCCATTTCTGAATGATTAAAATTTATCAATTTTTTTTATTTCTGCATTACTATCTCAAGTTTTTTGCCAAAATGCAAGAGGGATTTTGAAAGGATGTTGAAAAAGCATTTGGGGTTCTTTGGGCCCACTTTTTAATATTCTCAAGTAAAAAATGCACTTTGAAATATCAAGAAATCCAGCTCATCATGAGAAAATTTTTCATCCTCCACAGTATAATTTTTAAGAATTAATTTAAACTAAATGATGAATTTTTCTATGAAAACACAAGCACAAACATCCAAATCAACCAAGATCAAAATGTTGATTTCACCCATTTTTTCACCAAGTGTCATAAGATCCAAAATTAAGATTTGCATCATTCCCTTTGCTAGAAACTAATTTAAAACTTATGGAACATCAGAGATGATCTTGATTAGCTTTAAATTACACTTTGTGAGAGTTTTTGTTGATATTTGTTGCTCTTTGTGTCCTTTGATTTTCTCTCTTTCCAGTATTTATTTATCTAAAAAACATTTGGTAGGATTAGATATGAATCAATGTTTACTTTACAGGAGGATTTTATAAAAAAAAGGAAAGCCTTTTAATAAAATTGGTGAGGTCAAGCACTCAAATATTTACAAAATATTGATTACCCTAGCTTCAGAAAATTTGGAAGCTCCCATGCGGGTGAGATAATATTTATTCAAATGTGACAGAAAGTCTAACCCAATTCCCAAAAAACCACCAAGAAAAGTAACAGAAAATTATTCTCAAAAATACAAAAATGTGAAGGAAGTTAAAAATGCATAAAACAAATTCAATTCAGATGTCAAAAATATAAAAAAAGAAAAAATTACCCTTCACAAGGCCTTTGATTATTCTCATTCATCCATATATTGGTGGTTGAGGCCTTTGGTTAGCTTGAATGATCCTTGGCCAATTTATCCCATCAATTCCTTTTTTTTTGAAAGGTTTTGTGGAATCAAATCTTCATAAAATTCATCAAAATAAATAATTCAGAATTATCTCAATATTTCATTAATTAAATCCACATTTCCAGATCCAAATGGACAAATCCAAGGAAATGATAGTGAAAGTTTTTTAACACCAAATATGCACCTATTCATTTTCAGTTTGGTCTCTATGGCCTTTTCCAAATTCTAATCTCATTTTAAAATTATTCAATAAAGGAATATCATTATATAATTTCAGTCACACCCAAAAAAATTCAAGAGTTTTTTATTTTTCAAAAAAATTTCATTCTTTTGATACAGCAATCAAAAATTGATGAGATCTAAGAAAAATATTCTGATAGTTTCAAATTAAAAAATCATGAAAGTACTAATAATAGAAGAACCAGAATGAGAAAAAGGAAATAAATAGGATTTAGAGGTCAGAATCAATGACAAAAAGGACAAATATTTCTAGAATCTTTATCTCACCCAACAGGACTGAAGAGCTGGTAGTTTGAGAATCACTGGTAAAGTGGATTGAGGACCTGTTATGCTGAGTGAGACTTGTGGTGGAGGTCTTAGTTTGTAAAAAAATTAAAATGAGTGTCACAAGGGCTGCTGAAATTCAAGCAGGGCTTGTCACAAAGGGGACTCTACTCTCAGTAGGCTTGGGGGAAAGGATACTGGAAGGTGCTACAAGGAGCAGGGTAGGACATAATTGAAGATAAGGTGCTGATGAAACTTGCTGGGATGGATTTCTAGTAAGAAGTAGTAAACTGATTTCTTGGGGGACAATCAGGAAGGAGAAAGAGGAGGCCTGCTTAAATAGACAAGGGCTGGAGCTAAAACAGAAGGACAGTTGATTGGGGCTCAGACTACATATGTAATTACAAGAGAATAGTCTAGGCAACAGTGAGGGCTGAGCAGGTATGCTACTACATTAGGTTAGGCTGTTTCTAAATGGGGACAAGGTTACAGGTCTGGGCTGTCTAAGCTGGGAGAGTACAGTTGAAGGATGTACAGTGTACATGGATTTCATGACACTATGTACCAAGTAGAGAGAGTATGTAATACAATCTGCAAGAGGATGTACATAAGGATTCCCAAAGGATAAACCATGACAGAGAATGGGTTAGACAGAGTTAATAAGGTTAAATTATATGCGGACCTGGGAGATTAAGTATGTGCAAGCCTCTGGAGTCTATCTGCATAATATATGAGGTTAGACTATTTGTAGATATGTACTGCATGAAGATCCTGAGGTATATAGTTACTGGAGGTATACTGTTATCACTCTCCTGCGCCCTGAGGTTGAAGTTCCTTGGAGAGTAGATTAGGCCTGAGGGTTAGACTGGGTTTTCTGAGGTTAGACATAGTTAGGTTTTGGTATGACAAGGAGTAGAGAGGAAAAAAAAAGAAAAAAAAGCAGAGGAAATCAAATAAAAAAAAGGAAAGAAATAGACGCAAAAGTGAAATGATGGAGAGCTGGAAGAATTTGAGCAAGGTCTACATCCTTTTGTGCAAGTTTTACATGGCAGACCCAGTGAATTCTCATAGCCCTGAAAGCTAAAGGTCTCAAGATAGGTTGATTCCAATAATTCCAATAAAAATAATTGTAAAAGAGAAGGTACAGACAGAATATTGTGAATTTTATCATTGGGTGAATTGACATTGGGATTTCAGATAATAATGAAATAAAATCTTCCAAAGAAATTCCCATGAATCATTTATTGGAATTTGAAGATTTATCTTTTCTGTATTTGGCATCCACCACATTGAGAATCTTTTCCCTCTTCACCTCATAATATTGTTCATTCTTGGTACCCAAGCCATAAATATCCTCACCTATTATCAGCTCTTGAGAAATCATCTATAGTTTTTCCAATGCTTGAGAAGAATTTCATTTTTCCAAGCTGCTTCAGAAGACAAAATTTGGTGGACCCTGGTCATGTCTTCATGCAATTGCAAAATACTGGTGCCTGAGGAAACCTCTGAAAAGCATTGGATGGTTTTCTAAAATGTTGCTTGGCTCACTTTTTTCCAGTCTTTCTTTGAGTTTCAGAGGCAACTCTTTTTTTTTTGAAATCACTTGATACATTTTGTTGCTTTTGGATGTCTTTTTTTTCTCAAAGTAATTCATTTGCGCACTTAATTTTGTTGTGTTTCAATATTTGAAACTCTTGACTGAAATTGGATGGTCAAGGAGGGAGGGAGTTGGGGGAATGGGGAATATAGGATCTGTTCCTGGAAAAAGGGGGGGATGGGATGTTGATGATTTGATTATGGTGGAAGGGCATGTTGGGGCTGGGATGATGTTGGTAGGGGATAGCAAAGGAATTGATGGTGTATTTATATGGAAGTTTGGTAGGCTATAGGATATGGAAGAGATGTTGAAGGGGTGATCTAGAAAGCTTTCTAAACTATCATATGGTTTAAAAATTGCATCTGGGTGCCTGGCCAAGTTTGAATTGCTATGCGCCAAGCAGGACTTGGATGGGAACCCAGAATGATTGATTCAATAGGCTTTGCAGGGGTTTGTACTTGGCACCCAACTAAGTTTGTCTTGACCCACATTAAAGCTGGTTGCACACCCAGCCTCAGCCCATTGTCAATCTTTCTCTCACTTTGATTCTTGATTTTTATGATAATTGAAGTTTTTTTTAACTCTTGATTCATTATTCAATTTATTTATTTATTTATTTTTTTCTGGAGGATGGATGGGGATTTGAATGGTGTTGATCCAGTGCTACTTGAACTTGAAGCAGGCAAGGCAGAAGCAATAGGTCTTTCTCAACAACTAGAAGAAATAAACCAGGATTATATTCTCTTGATTTCTAAGATTGAGATTGATCAAAGGTTTTTTTTTGAGTTTGCTTCCTTTTGTTCTTTGTCTTCTAAAACTAAATTTTCATCTTCCTAATTTGACTATCAGTTCATGATTTAAAATAAACATTCAAATCAAGAATTCATCCATTGATGAAATTCATCATATTATTTGGCCATAAAAGTAAGTATTCCTCATCTTCTCTCATCCTTCCATGTCATCCATCCCCCCACACCCCATATCCCTTTGTGCCCTCCAAAAATGCCAAGTGATCATGAAGGGGTGGTCAATTGCGGGCTGAGCCTTTTCAGCTAGCTGGCAAGCATGCTAATGAGTGCAATTGTGTAAGTTTGGAAATAATTTTACTTTCTTGTAGTTGCTAAAGCCCTAGCTTACTATTTTCCATTAGGGTGGTTCAAAGTTAAAATTTTTAAAAATTAAAATTTCTTATTTCAGGAAAAATATCAATTTCTCAAAAAATATTTTTCTATCAAAAAATATTTTTTTATCAAAAAAATATTTTTTTATCAAAAAAAAAAATGAACCAATAGGTTTAGCTCACAAAAAAAAAATTCAAAAAATAAAATAGAAAAGCCTGAAATCAGCTGTTTAATCTTTTGAAAGTTTTAAATTTGATAAATCCTATTTGGATAACAAGATCTTAGCCAAAAAAAAAGTTATCCACAATGGTTGTGGATGCTCTTATGGAGCTTGATTTGTAGCAAGCTCCTATTTTTCCACAATTTTTAAAATTCATTGGTAAACTTAACCCATGAACAGATTTACCAAGACAATTGGAGAGGCTCTAATTCTATACACATTCAGTAGCTCCTGCAATCCCAAATCTAAGGCTTGACCATTGGGATGTCACAGATGCCCAGTGTTTCTAGTAACTGTTTCAAATATTTAATTGAAATTAAAGAGGCTTATCAAAAATATTTCAAAACCCTGGAAAATGACAGGTGACTGTTTAACAAAGCCACTAAAAATTTTGAGGTGAAATGAGAGTAATCAAAATTATATCATTCACAGTCAACTTTAGTGATTGATCACAAGTCAAGGTGGAGTACTTGAGGAGAAATTTGAGAAAATTTGACACACACTCAAGAATCAAAACAAAGGAAGGTAGAAAATAAGAGAAACAGCAAAAAATTCACATTTTTAATGGTGATAAGAGGCCATAATTGCACCTTTTCTAATGCTTTATGGCGTTCTCCTTAGAAGAAGCATGAGCACAGAAGATGAGAAAAATTTTCACATCAAGTCAAGTTGGTCTACCTCAGTCCAAGAGAATCTGTTTGACTCAAGATTAGACCAGTCTATGAACAGACCATCAACCACTTTGTAGGTAAATTGGCCTTTATTGTATAATTCAATCATAATTGAATTGTGGATATAGTGCTTTGCTGTTACTTTGTGGCCATCACTTTTTTTCATTGTAATCAAAAATTGATTGCATCAACATTTATGCCATGATTTGATTTATCATTGTTAAAGGTCAGGGTGCTTATCAGGCTGTGCAGCCCATAGGCTAGCCCATACTCAATGGGTTGGAGGTTGGGTTTTGGCTTAGCCCTAAGAAAACAATTGAATTTTTTGGGGGAAGCAAAACGGTGTGGAAACATGGGAGGCGGACTCCCCAAGTTTGCCATAGTTCCAGAATCAATGGTCCTAGCATCTGTAAGTATAAGGATGCGCCCATTTAGAGAGAGAGAGAGAGAGAGAGAGAGAGAGAGAGAGGAGAGAGAGAGAGAGAGAGAGAGAGAGAGAGAGAGAGAGAGAGAGAGAGAGAGAGAGAGAGAGAGAGAGAGAGAGAGAGAGAGAGAGAGAGAGAGAGAGAGAGAGAGATGAATTTCCTTCCTTTCCTTTCCTTTCCGTACCTTACACCATGATCCATGATATATGAGATCCAAGCTGGGGTTGAGAGCGCAGACTTTATACCCACACTCTCAACCCTAACCTAAGTACAAGCGCAATGAAAGCCCAAAAAAAATAGAAAAGAAACCCTAAAAATCAGAACCCTAGCCTAACCCTGATCCTTTCCCATGCCACAACCGCCCTCAAGCCTGCCTACCATTACACACACCCAGTTTGTCCTTCTCATGACGCAGCCCTCCCCCGCGCCCTACTCAGAGCCCCCCACATTTTCCATATCTGTACGGCGCACCAGGTGATTTCCTGCCCCGCTCCTATAGCCCCAATTGCCCCTGCTCTACCTGTTCACAAACCTGGTTGAGCCAGCTCCATTCTTGGGTCTTCAATGTCCAAGCGGGCCGCAACCCGCCATGCCCAGTTAAGCCCAAACTGCACCCGGTATGCTGAGCCTGACCTACCAAATGCTGAGTGCGCCAACCATGGCACGGTTCCCAATCCAAGGCTATATAACAACACCACATCCCCCCAACTTGAGTTCTGTCCCCAGAGGTCTTCCCACCATTCCCTCAACCATAACCACCCATACCCATTACACCAATCTGTAGAGAATAAAAATATTAATAAAGAGAAACAGACCCAGAAGAGAGGAAGCAAGAGAAGAATTTTTTTTTGCAGAACTCCTTTTCCCGCCTCCCATTCTCTGCGGGGCTTGTCCTTGCTTTTACAGACCCGGCATCATGCTGTGCCCGCGTTCCTGCAATACTATCCCTTCCATTTTTCCCCCCACACCTAGCCACTGTCCCCAGTGGTTTGCAACCTTCCGCTCCGCCAGGAGAGGGATTTGCACAACCTCATCCAATCCCACGTTGTTCATGTCCACAGGCTGTTGTCCCAAAATTCCTTCCAGGCACACCTTCTTTTGTCAAAGCACTTGCAACCCCAACCTCCTTCTCCCCTGCCATACCATTGAGGCCCAATCCCTTCCCATTCCACACCTGAAGCCCTGCCATGAATTTCTGTTGCACCAATGCCAAAATTTCCGTTAGCTGTGATTGCAACAGTCCTGCCTTTGGCCCATCCATCCTGCATGCCTTCTCCCTGCCATTGAAGGAGTCAAAATTTGGTTGAAATCCTTCAACGCCTGCTCCATTCCTTCCGCCACCGCTCCCCTCCTCTCCACAAGACCCAACCACCATTCATTGGTTCCCAAACCATGCGCAATATCCGCTGCTTTCTTCTTCTCTGCAAGACCCATCCCTCGTTCATTGGTTCCCAAACCACGCGCAATATCTTCTGCTTTATTCTTCTCCACAAGACTTGTGTGCTTCCCATTGGTTCCCAAATTGCCGGCAACAGGCCTTGGAGCAGCCAGCCACGGTTTCTCCTCCACATGCACTCCCATCCCATCCCCTACAGCTCCCCTTCCCTCCGCTGCCATTAGTTCAGCTTCCCATCCCCTTGTCCTCACTTGCTTCATAGAAACAGGCTGATCCAACTCCGCCAAGACCTGCTTTCCCAACACGTATCCTGTCTCTGCTGGGGAAACCAATCCTGCGTTTGAATCCATTGTCCGGTTCTTGTGTCCCAACGGCCAATAGCCATTATTGTAATCATACATGCACACCTGGGGTGCGGGTGCGCTAGGGAGCTGAAAATCCTCTGCCGCACAAGGTGGCAAACCATACCAGTGCTGAAACATGTGGCTCATATAAATCTTGAGGTCCCTTCCCAACTCTGCAAGTTAACTAGCCCAAGGGATGGTTGCCAGTGGTGGGTCTGGAGAACACGCTGCCACGTAATCCAATTCCGCTTGCAACCAGACCCCACCGTGCGCATTTGCCTCCGCTGCGGCTCTTTTGAAATTGCCTTCCCGGAAACAAGGCTTGCGCTTCCCCCACCTTGCAAGCATGTCCCCCTTCAGTTTTGGCCAATCAAGGTTTTGGTAGCCTTTAATCTCTTCCACCTCCCAACGCTCTTGCTTGTCCATGATGAACAGGAAAACATGGTGAGCCTTGTCTGAACCCAATGCGCCTTTGTAGTCTGCGATCACTTCATATTGTGAGATCAATTGCTCCACATCCGCGGTGTTGAATCAAATGTGAGGGTAATCCTTTGGCTTGATGCGGAAAGGGAAGGAGGAGAAAAAAAAAGAAGAGAAGTGGTTGCTGGTAGTATCCTGAGTACCTTTGAGAGACTTGAGACAAAAGACGTTTCCCGGCCAGACCCCCAGATGTGGAAATGAGGGAGGTGGACTCCCCAAGTTGTCCCTAGGTCCAGAATCAATGGTGCTAGTGACTGTAAGGATAAGGATGTACCCATTTAGAGAGAGAGAGAGAGAGAGAGAGAGAGAGAGAGAGAGAGAGAGAGATGAATTTAATTCCTTTCCTTTCCTTTCCGTACCTTACAGCATGATCCATGATATATGATATGAGATCCAAGCTGGGGTTGAGAGCGCAGACTTTATACCCACGCTCTCAACCCTAACCTAAGTACAAGCGCAATGACAGCCCAACAAAAAATAGAAAAGAAACCCAAAAACCAGAACCCTAGCCTAACCCTGACCCTTCCCATGCCACAACCGCCCTCAAGCCTGCCTACTGTTACACACACCCAGTTTGTCCTTCTCATGACGCGGCCCTCCGCTGCGCCCTACTCAGAGCCCCCCACGTTGTCCCTGTCCGCCCAGTGTGCCGCGCAATTTCCTGCCCCACGGGACAGCCTGTGCTTGCACGCGCCTGCCCCACTCCTATAGCCCCAATTGCCCCAGCTCTCCCTTCCCAAACTAGCTGCCCCCAACCTGGTTGGGCTGGCTCCATTCTTGGGTCTCCAATGTCCAAGGGGGCTGCAACCTGCCACGCCCAGTTAAGCCTGACCCGCGCCTGGTATGCTGAGCCTGACCTACCAAATGCTGAGTGGGCCAACTGCAGCATGGTTCCCAATCCAAGGCTATATAACAACACCACAGGGGGTCTTGCAGATTGGGCTTTCTTAGGAGATGGGCATTTGGGCTGCTTTGTGGGCACCCAATTAGAGATGAAGGGGGAGTTTCAAGGCAGTTTTTGACATATAAAGCACGGGAAATCTGACTGCATGATGTCATATAAGTATGTGGGGAGGGGGTTGGTGTTCTGGCTTCTTCCAAATAGATGAAAAAAGGCTTCAAATATGTCAAATGTGGGATTGATTTTATTTTCCAGAGTATTAGATAGACCAGGAAATTGATGAGGTATGAAGGGGTGCACAGATTAGCTTGCTAGCACAAAATATCCAACTTCTAACCTATATTTCCTTGCTCTGAAGGAAGTAGAATACCAACTGGAATTTTTATCTCAATAAGCTTGAAAATATTATATTACCTCAACAGTACAGCTCAAGATTAATAAATTTTGAAATTACTGGTCCATTATGGATGAATTTCTAGCTATTGTAATTGTTTTTAATCCCCACTACAATTTCAAATGCATAGAATATACCATGTCAAGGAATATGAATATTGAATCAGTTCATAGTTACATACAAGAACTCAGCAGAAGGATATATATTTTTAGTGAATCTTATTATCCAAAATCATCAATGAAAAGCAAGTTCTTAATTCTAGTGAAACTTATGAAAATTTCTATTGAAATCTCAAATCAGATGGTTTCCACCAGTTTTTTAGCAGGAAATACACAATATCAATCAAGCACTCCTTTGGCAAATTGGATTTGTACCTTTGAGAAAATTTGAGTGAGATACTGGAAAGTAATTCAGAATCTATCTTATACAACTGATTGAAATAAAATTTATTCCAATTTCCCACATTAGCTTGTTTAGCAAAGACAATGTTGATAGTTCCAATGACCTCTATTGCATCAGCATCAGTAAGACCCAAGTTCTTCTTTTATTAAATTCTGTGTGATAATGAATTCATTTTTATTTTTACTCTTTGAGGCCTTCTTTCACAGTGGATGCGTTCTGGTCAGAAAAAACTAGCTTCAGAGGCCCTAAAAGCCCTGATTTTTACTCAAGATTGGATGAAAAATTGAATACTATCTGTTTAGCTTTTCTTTCTATCAATCAAAAATTGTTGCTTTTGCCTCATACCTCCATATTTTCATTATTTGACAGTGTTTCCCCTTTTTCCAAAATTGCATCAAGCTATTTGAAAGCACAGTAAATAGCTTTCAATTCAAAAACACGGGGGCCCGGCAACTAGCCCGATTCCGCAAAACACCCAGAAACTCTGGCTTTCGTCGGGTTTGGGCCCAACAAACCTTGGATTATCCCCGGCCCGCCAAAGCCCGCTTATGGCTGGGCCGGTTTCGAGCTCACCAAAAGGGAGTGGGTCCGACGTGATAGGCACCTGTAACGAACTCGACCAAAAGAAAGGAAATAATAAACGGCGGTTCAACTGACGATAACCCTTAAGATTAAGATATTGACTAGGCACCAGGGATTAATAAGGACAACGGACAAGATGAGCCTCCCGGCACACTTCGGGCACGCTCCTAATAATTCGTCATTTGTGTCCTTGCCTCAACTTAAGCTTAACGACTCTTGTATTCTCGAATTTGAGCTTCTTTACATGTTAGATAAAAGGAGACACTTCAACTTCTCCGTTTGTATCTTTCTCTTCCATGGAATTACCTTTGTATTTTCCAATCGTTTAATATCATCCTATCG
The DNA here is from genome assembly GCA_025617555.3 of Puccinia polysora. Classification (NCBI taxonomy): domain Eukaryota; kingdom Fungi; phylum Basidiomycota; class Pucciniomycetes; order Pucciniales; family Pucciniaceae; genus Puccinia; species Puccinia polysora. Next base: position 42,466,958 of record CM062634.1, on the reverse strand, counting down.
ATCGCAAATGTCATTGTCTTATTGGGGTCTATGTGGAACATTCTGAAATATAGTCTTCTCAATCTAGTACGCGAGTCTCTCACAGGACCCTGAGTTGAAGGTGATGGCGACGCGGCTTCGGGAGGGCAAGACCCTATACAGTATACTGGCGATGGTTTGTATAGATCGAAATTGGTGTGTACGACGGTCGCTAGAGTGGCAGCCGCGCAGTTGAAGTCGGTCTTATCCGGATATTGGGACTCCTGAAAAGACTTGTAGGCGTCGGCCTAGCTAATTCGGGTAATGGTGTAATTTTGCAACCGTGGCGTGCAGCCTAGGTTATCCTTGTGCGCCCCTTGACCAAGTTGGTACCTGCCGTCGCATGCGCAAAGATGTCTGAAAGCCTGGGGTCCCGAATACAGATGGATACCTACCAAGCAAGGGCATAAGCGGACCCTGATACAATCATGAGGTTTATTAGATGGTTATCAGTCGTGCCCTCAGGTGGCTTCCCATTTAATTTCACCCTCTTCGCATCTTCCTTTGTACGATATTCCCCAGGATCCTCAACCTTTCTCACAAACTCACAAGGCTCCTGGCTGATGCGCTACTTTCCTTCGTCCGCTGACCTATGGTGCTAAGTCACCATCTATTCGCTTGATTTCTTCACCAGCCACAACCAGTTTCTTTGTACTTAAAATTCTGAACGAACAGAAACGCTGTCCTTTTCTGAATCAACCTCTGAGATAGATCCTCAATTTAATAATTTTTTGCTCTCCTTTTCCTTGAGGGAAGCCTCAGTAACTTTTCGATTTCCTTCGACTATAAACATTATAGAAGCCAGGAGCATTACAGAAAGTCAGAGACATCTGTTTCATGTTTGCGATGGACCTTCAACCTTTGCTCCCTCTGCTTGCCGTTTCTTTCATTCTTTTCACATGGGTCGAATGCTTGCCACGTGATAATCAGCAACCGGATCAATCTGGTCGGAATGCCCTCAAGCCCTCCGAATCGACCAACATATTTTCGTCACCCGCGGCCATCACCTTAACTATGGGTGAAGCTAGCAAGGCCAACTGTAGCGGAAACAAGATTTCTTGGGATAAGACCCAATCTACAGACCCCTGGGTCAGCTTGGCGCTCACTGAGCGCCTGATATTGCATTCAAATATCTGGTCGGGTAAGATTATTTTTCCATTTAGGATCAGTTTGCACAGCGAGACAAAAGAAAACTGGGCTTATTCCTTCTTTCAATTTCTTTAGCGGACAAAACTGAAGTGGGAAGCAAGAGTGACATCACTTGTCGTAGTTTCGCAGCTGGGGCGCTACAATGGGAACTAAATTTTCAAATGATTTCTTCAGAGGCAAACAAAAACCAAGTCAAATCATGTGAGCATGCTTACCTTCTGGAAAGGCTGCTTCTCCGGAAGCCAAACCTGTTGAACAACTATATTTGATTTTCTGGTCTCAAATGATATCATTCTCTATTTCAGATTCACACGCCAACTGGGAAGGAATCCCCAAAAGGATTCTGGACATCAAAGTGTTCCAGTCACGGTGGTCCTGGAAGCTTTTGAATCCATCGAAGGACCTCTGTGCGGATGTGGTAAGTGTTTGTCTACATCAAGGTTAGAGAAGAAAGTGACCTCTCAGATTTTTTTGGAGATATGCTAGTCCTACGACATTTTTTTGACGGAAAATTCCAGTTGTAGAAAGCAAGAATGCTCTTCGTTGGAGATCATGGTATGTTTGCAACTATCTTGATCCCTCTAAATCACTACATATTTTCTGGGAAATTTCGGTCGTCGAGAGCTCACTCGAGGAAACCCTCTATGCCCAGATATGGCTTGCCGCCATCAACGGCGCCCGCCCCAGCGGAACCAAAATAGGCACAATAGTTGTTGGCCGAAAGTACGGATTTCAGGTCTGGAAAGGTTATGCGAATAATCTACCTGTCATTTCTCTCATTCCGACTGACCCCGAGCGACGATACACCAATTTTGATGTAGATTTCAAGAAACTGCTCCGTAAGTTGAAGGATCATTACTCAAATATTAAAAATTCTGGACGGTTGGTAACCCTCGGAATCAATTTTCAATCTATAGCAAAATTGGCGCAGTTTGGGGTCAAGCAACAATCATTCGTGAGGAGTGTTGGTACGGGCCTTGAACCTTTTAGGGTTTGTTTCTCTCCTACATACTACAATACGATACCTACCCAACTTTTTTCCTGCAGATTGATGTCTTTTCGTTCTTCCCTTCAATTAGGGAGGGGGCGTCCTTCAATCAAAGTACGAAATCGTCCTTTATTAATAAGATAGCACCGTCAACTCATTCAGCCCGTTTTATTGGTGAAATCGGCTGAGATGACTCCTAGCATCAAACGGCGTCAAATTTTGTCTTTCATCCATGGTATTTTACGTGCGATCCAAGCGATCAAATCACGCCGGATTGGTTTTAAAGAAAAAGATATTCATACATTTCTTGATCAGAATTTTAACTAGAAAATGATTAGAAAGTGATCAGTAGACACTCATAACTAGAAAATTATCATTAGAAAATGATGGATACAAAGGATAAGTAGACAGTGATTACTAGAAGATGCTTTCAATTTCACAAAATTGCGCATGAGATCCGTAAGAGTCACCTTGAAAACTTATAATGTTTGCCACATTCTTGCCTGAAAAAACTTACTTTCCAGGGTAGTTCAGAACCCTCTTTGAACTTCAAATGAGAAATTTTGAAACAATTTATCATTGAAAAAATCTGAACATATCTTCTGCATTACCAAATTGCCCTGGTTTTCTGAAAGTTCTTTGGGAATATGTGGCAGGTCATATCAGGGAACACTAAAAGCCTGGGCCTTTCCCTCACCTCAAATCAAACAGGTTTTTATTGATGGTACTCAGTCAAGTGCTGCTCCATTCTTTTTCTCAATTGGTGCTGAGGGAAATCTGAGCAATAAAGGCTGTTGTTAAAAAGATAGTAAAACAACTTGAACAATTGTGAAGAAGGGTAGCACTTTAGGATATGAACCCACACCCTGATCAGCACTCACCATGAAAAACAAAATGCTTCACCTTCTGGAAGGTGTTGCACCAAGGTTTTTGAGTAGAAAACTTTTGGGATACTGATTGAAACTTGAAATTTATTATTTGTTCATACTCTGATATTTTATTAGGGTGTATCAGAGTTAGAAAATCCCCCATTAGAAAACCACAGTTTTTTTTACAAAACCCGCCATTCTTAATGGCAGGTTTCTGAGATGCACATACCCCCTAGCTGGTGTATTTTTAAATGGTGTGCTTCAAACATAAAATCCCCCATTAATGCATCTTCATCCATCCACCATCCATCACATGAAAAAAACCCATCCACACCTCCACCTCAGCAAATCCATACCAATCCCATCTCCATTTCATCAAATAAAGGTCATCTCCATTGCTTCAAATCTCCATTGATTTGCATCTCAATCACATCACACACATACCATCATCATCTCATCACCCCACATCACATCACCATCTTTCTCAACATGTCCAATCAAACTTCCCAGCAGCAAGTTGAAAATGCAAAAAAGCTGGCTGAACTTTTATTATTATTTGACTCTGATTCAGATTCTGATTTGGAATCAACTTGGTTATCTTTGAATTCTCTATTGCAAAAGCAATACATAGTTCCAGGAAGACAGAATATCAAAAAAACTATGTGAAAGGCAAAAACTTAATCTCCTCCCCAACTTGAGCTTCCAAAAACTGTTCCAAAATTTATTGCCTTCATTCATGAAACTTTTCAAGATGATTGAAGGCCACCACATCTTCCAGAACAATTCTTGGAATCCTTAATTCAATCCAGCTATCAGACTGGCCATTGCTCTTTGTAGATTGGGATCAAATGGAAATGGAGCAGCCATTAATCAATGGTAAAATATATTCTCAGTTAGTTATGGAACCATTGAATTATACACCAAAAGAGTCATGCTTGGTATCCTATCTTTCCATTTCTCAGTCCTTTTTTGGCTCACAAACAAATAAAACAAGGAGATATCTCAAGTAATGGAGAGCAAAGGCTTTCCTTTTTGCATTGGTTTTTTCAATGGAACCACTATCCCCTTGGTTTGAAAACCCAAACTGGATGGCAACCACTGTCTTGATTGGAAAAAGGCAATTGATTCATTTATTTTACAAATCCTTTGATAACACCTTTGATATCACAGTGACCAAGTATTTTTTACCTTTTTTTATAGATACTCTGTGGCACTAAAGGGTGTTTGTGATAACAAAAAGAAGTTAGTATCCCTCCATTCTGGCTCTCCAGGTTCTTGTCACAATTTATATGTTTTAAATTGGATGCGGAGTTCCCAACAACCAGAGAACTAGTTTGAACAAGATCAATATCTTCTGGCCAATTCAGCATATGCTAGTGGGAAATATGTGGTTCCAGCATACCACAATGTTTCATCCAATGATCAATCCAAAACTGATTTAAACTACTATCTTGCTAAATCACGTGTTTGGATTGAACATGCAATAGGTGTGCTGAAAGGAAGATGGGCCAGCTTATGGGAAATGCAAAAGCAGCTTCAAAATTCCAAAGAAATGAAGATCCTTATCAACTGGATTATCAATTGTATAATCCTTCACAACCTTCTTGCTGAAATCAAAGATGAATGGGAATAAATATTTGGAGAAGATATTCCCAATCCTCCTCAAGTCATCCCTGTCTCATCTTGTCCCTCATCTCCTGCCATGAGAAAGCGGATTCTACCCCTCACACTTTCTCACTTTGATGAGTAGCATTTGATTTTTAAATAGGTAAAAATTCACATCACCCTTTTTTTGGGTTTTGGTTTTTCAACCCAGAATCCTAGACTTGCTCATGATTTTTTCTTTTTTTTGGTGGACTTACATAAAAAAAACCAAACCTCCACCTCATACCTCACCACTAACAACCCATCTCACCCCGCTTACTCACTGGTCCACTCCTTCCTCCTCCTCACCAAACCACAGCTCCACTCCTTCCTCCTCCTGACCAAAAATCCTCACCCACCACCCCCACTTCAAAGTCCCTTGCTTTAGGACCCCCACCCCTCCTCCTTTGGTCACCAACAGCCTCCTCCTCCTCCTCCTCCCCCTCATCCATCAAAAACCAATCAATTAGCAACTAATCAATTGATAACTTGCTTTAGGAACCCCCCCTCCTTGCTCAATCCCCCATGTAAGCAGCCGCCCTCCTCCTCCTCCCTCCCTCCCCCTCATCCATTAACAACCAATCAATTAGAAACTAATCAATTTTCCATTGCATTCAGGACCCCATCCTCCTTGCTCAAGACAATTGATTGACCAATTGACTCATCCGCCCTCCTTTCTCAAGAAAATCAATTGACCCACCCTCCTTGCTCAAGACAATCAATTGACCCACTATCCTTGCTCAAGACAATCAATTGACCCACCCTCCTTGCTCAAGACAATCAATTGACCCACCCTCCTTGCTCAAGACAATCAATTCAACCACCCTCCTTGCTCAAGACAATCAATTGACCCACCCTCCTTGCTCAAGACAATCAATTGACCCAACCTCTTCACTCAAGAAAATCAATTGATAGGTAAGCATCCCTTCCCGCTCCTCCTCCTCCTCCTAAATTGATTGATTCCTAATCAATCAATTCATTGTTTTAGCCCCCCCATCCATCCTAATAAATCCAAGGCTGGTGTCCCTCCCTCCTCCTCCTCCTCCTCTTTCATTGATTATTATGATGATAAAAACATCTGACTGACCTTGGGTTTTTTTTTCTCTTGGTTTTTTTTGGTGTTTTTTTGTTGTTTTTTTGTTGTTTTTTTTTGTGTTTTTTTTTGTGTTTTTTTTTGTGTTTTTTTTTGTGTTTTTTTTTGTGTTTTTTTTGTGTTTTTTTGTTGATGTTTTTTTTTGGGTTTTTTTGGTGTTTTTTGGTGTTTTTTGGTGTTATTTTTTTATTGGTTTTTTTTTGTTTTTTATTGGTTTTGTTTTTGTTTTTGTTTTCTTTTTCTTTCTTTTTATTTTTTGTTTTTTTGATTCTGTGCAATGCAACACCCCTTTTGAACCCTTGTTATTTCAAACCCTGCCCTTTTAGTGGACTTCCAATGCTTCTCCCACCACACTCAAAATTTTATACAATGATTTGAATCCCTTCTTGATCCTCACCCCAAACGCAGTAGGTGCCTGGGAGGGATCAAGATGGAAGGGGATGGTTTGAAAAACATAAAGAAAGGTGGAAAGCAGATGGCTCAATTGAGATATTCCAAAATCTCTTTGGAAGTGGCCAAAGAAGGGTTTAAGGAAAAGGCCTTGTGTAGTCCTGACAAAAACTGCAACCTTTAGATTTGTAACCAGCTATTACTTCTGAAAAGAAAAATAATAATCAAAAAACCTCCCCTGAAGAGCTTGGAAAAGCAAAACAGAAGATTGAACTATTCCATTTCTTTGGCTCTGCAAAGGTGGCTGTTCTTGACCTCTCCAATCACCACTTTTTGGTTGAAATAATCAATTTTTTCCCTTTGAATGAGCTCTTCAAGCAGAATAAGAAGGAAATCAACTTTGTGACCACTTTCCTTCACCAATAAAAAGAATTTTCCAATACTGTTGGCCCCTCAAGATCTTGGGGAAGAAAAATGTGGGCAATTGGATGGAAAGAAATGGTGCACCCTTCTGAATTATTTGGTCAATATTTGAAGAAAGCTGCTGTTCAATCTTCCTGTCAAGAGTATTCTTTTTTTAAACTTAAGTCCAACAAAGTCTCTCAAATTTTAGGTCAAATGTTCCAAAAATTAGCCAGACATGCATTTGAATCAAACTGTCAAACCATGAATGACAATCACATCCCCGCCTTCTCTTCTTTGGAATTTGTATCCCACCTCACTCCTTTCAACTGTTCTCCTCATATCACTTTAATTTCAGATTCCTTCTAAAATTCTCCCCACATTGATAAAGGTGAAATATCTTCCTATTAATTTTTACCGGTGGTTCCAACCAAAAAATTGGATTGAAAAATTATCAACCATGAGGAAAAATATTGAGTATCTGATGGCCAATTGGTTTTTCCTGACTTGGGTTTTGGCATTGATTTCCAAAAAAAGGTATTTTCAAAATGTTTTGGGAAGTAGTTAAGTAAAAGCACTTTGATTTTACTGCTGTGGAGACTGCCAATCATACAAGAATGGTCATGTATATGCAAATAAGAAAAACCACCAGGAAAACTTTCTGGGACTTGAAAAGTGGAAAAATATACTCCAGAAAAAACAATGTAAATCAAAATAAAAAATATTTCAATTGGTGGGGTTAAAAATAGTCTCAAACATTGTTTTAATCAAAAATGATTTTTTTTATTTTTAAAATTTTCATCAAAGTAAATATTTGAAAAGCCAAGCAATAAAGTAATTTTCTGTATTTCTTCTACCATTGTGCTCCTACCAATACATGCCATGGCTACCAATAAACTATCTTTTTTTCCATTTGCCAGTCTTTCCCTTTGCTTTTACAGTTGCTTTTCCATTTGAACGTTCTCCTTTTCATCTTTTGGAAACTCTAGCTCTGCCTGTTTCAATTTCCACTCAGCATCTAATTATTTTTGATAAGCCAAACTCTTGGCTTTCTGCTTTTGACAATAAATAGCCATTTAAAAATCCCACTTCTCCTTTTAAAATCAAAGCTTTTCAGATTCAATTCTCAATTTAACTGTTTTTAGAGGGGAATAGGAATGAGATTGACTTTTAAAGAAAGAAGAATCAATGAATGCACTTATTTGAATCTTTATTCAAGGTAATATCCTCAAATCCAGAACAATTTGAAGTGTTTCTAGTCTTTTGAAGGCTATTGGGGTTGATGTTGATTGAATTGAATGCCTTTTTCTTTACCTTTGCTGAGGAGGCTTGTGTGGGAAAATCATCACTCTTTTTTAAAGGTGATGTGGGAGGCCCCATTGGCTTGAGTGTTTGGCCATTCAGAATAGGATGATCCTGTTTTTTTACAATCTAAATCAGTCAGGATTAACTGGACAGAAAATACAAGAAATTTCTTCTTTACTTGAACAGATTTTGATTATAGTGGAGACAGTGGAATAACTTTCTCCTCATAGGCAAAGCTATTAATTTCTTCCACCCCAGGGAGATAGAAATCCAAAAAAGGGAGTGAGGAGTCCAAGGAATAGTTTTAATCATTTATCAATGAAAATGTAGACATTATTGGAGCTGGATGTGTTGGAATGTTTTCCTCAAAATACAATTTGGGCCACTCATAATTTTCATTGGGATCATCATTGCTAGGCTGAGAATCCACAGCCAAGTCCACAGTATCAACTGAATTGAATTTTTGGGCATTGAAAGCAGCTAAAGGGGTGATGTTGGCCTTCTTTCCAAATATTTTATCAATTTGAATATAAAAAGAAAAATGGAGTCCAACTTATCAACCACTGAGTTGATTCCCTTGGATTTATTGGAGTTGGTGATACCAAATCCAGTGGAGATTGTCATTGAGTGGGCCTTTTTTTACTTGGATCAATAGTTCTTGAATTTCTACCGCATTTTTTTGGATGAAAGATCCAGCCTACCTTTTGTTTTATTATTGATTTAATTGAGTATGAGGAGATAACCATTAAACTTAGAGGATGGAGGTTGGCCAACTCATGTTTTGTTGTTGGATCCAAAGCAAGCGTCATAGTTGGAGGGAATTTGAAGCCAGTTTGCCAGGATGAGGTGATAAGCTCTATTGAGCTGACTTGAGCCTTTGGAAGCTGATGGGGAAGTATTCTTTGATGTAGAGTTCCTTGGGGATGTTTTCTTTGGTCCTGAATTTTTCTGTGAACTTGCAGGGGGATGTTTTCTGAGGGTCCATTTGAAAACAGTAAGAGGGATGAAAGGATGAATCCATGAGAATTAGGATGTGATGAAAGAAACAAAGTGATGAAGTGATGAGAGTGTTAAAGTGATGAGAGAGATGAAGTGACAAGAGGATAAAAGTGATAAGAGTGATTAAGTGAAAAGTGGGTTTGAGATGAAGCAATCAGGATAGAAATGAATAGATGAGAGTGATGAAGTAATGAGGTGAACAGAGATGAAGCAATGAGGATATCAATGAAGATATGAGAGGGTTGAATCAAATTTTTCCAAGGAGGTTGGAGGTATAATTTTTCCAATGAGGTCAGAGGCTTAAACCAGGGGTGTATGACATGAAATGATGTGTGGTTGAGGCAGTTAAAGCCTTCAAATACTTGATTTGTAAAAACACATTTATTTTCAGGTAAATCTGAAATGTCTGATGTGAAATATGTGTGTTTTTTGATTTTTAATTGTGGGTTTTAAATATTGGATTCGGATTGAAACCTGCCATTAAAAAATGGCGGGTTTGCTTAACTCTGATACGGCCTATTTTTTATGTAATTAATTTTGACATAAAGAAGCATCTTTAGATAATCTCTCATTGTCTCTGTAAACCCAATAGGTAGCTAATTTTACTGAGGAATTTCCACAATAGTGAAAAAATAGCAGATTACAAACAAGCAAGATCCATAATTCCAGTCCAATTTGCATAATGGTATAAGAATTTGGCAAGCTTTCTAGCTCTCCCCTTCAACATTTGCTCCATATCTTATAACCCATTGACCTTCCATATACCATTTCAAGGCACTTCAACAGCAGCTCCCACCATCATTTCAGCTCCAGTTACCCAACTCCCCTCACCCAAGCCCCAGCTTCATGTTAAGATTGAAAAAAACACAATGCCATAATGGTCCTAGCTAGCAACCTGCTGCATGGAAAATTATTGTGTTTTTTCAGTTGCTAGCTAGCTGCTGCGGCCTGATGGATCACACAATTTTAAAAAAAGGCGATAAAATTCTCATTAGTCATTTTTTAGCTAGCAATTTGCTACCTAACAAGCCACCTATCCAACAATTAGAGATGCTTGTAGATGAAGAATTTTTGGATTTTTTTGTGATGGGTTTTTTATTATTATTTAATTTCATTTTTTCTTCCTAATAGGCAGACAGTAAATTAACCTCAATGAAATTGTTTTTTCTATAAGCTAAAGCAGCCATCAGATTCAAAAAAGAAGAAGAAGAAAAGAAAAATGAAATGTTGTGAATTTGTAACAGCAATTTCTGTGTATCAAAACAATAAATTTGAAATAAGAAATTATCTCAGAAGTTCAAAATTTATTTTTAACTCATCAATCAATCCTTTTGCACCAAATTCTTTATTTTAATTAAAAATATATATAATCACAAGGAAATTCACATAGTTTATTCCTGATTTGGTTGGGAAAAATAAGGACTTGTCAAAAAAAGTTTAAAAATGTCAAGCTTTGGTTTTTTCATTCTTAAATTTTACAAAGAATTCATGAAGAATATGTTTTTGGCATGGAATTGGTTTTCTTTTTTTTCAGAAACCAATTCATTATGCTTTTTTTTTCTAATTTTGATAATTGGTTATATAAAATAAGATTGTATCAGAGTTAATATATTAAAAAAATTAAATCACTCATTTAGGGAATAACCCAATTTATTTTTTAATCAAAACTTATCTTTCCACCAAAAGGAAGGCTTCAGCCTAAATCTTAGTATAAAAAAAATATCAAAATAAATGGGTTTCCCAGAATTGTCCATTAAAAATTTTTGAATCCTAACTCTGATAAACACTATTAATGCTTTTCCCCATTACAGCCCCAAGGTTTCTTGTTCCTGTTTTTCTTTAAAGTGTCACAACCAAAATTTGAATGCCACTTGCTTGCAAGTGCCATCAATTTTGTTGTGGTGTCTAAATGTGAATTTTTGCTTGAAACTGTTGATCCAGGAGGTCATTCTGGGAAAAGAATTGGAAGCCCGGCAGGCACAAAAAAACACTTATGCAACAAAAAAAATCCAGAAATTCTCAAAAATTCAAAATTTTTGAATTCATGGAAAATTAATTTAATTAAAATTAAATATCAGAATATTGAAAAACATATATTTCAAATGCAGTTTGAATCAAAATCTAAAAAAAAAAAACTAAAAGATTTAAAATTGGTTAAAACTGCTACACCTACCAGGAGGCTTAGCAACTTTTTAATGGTTACTTTGAATAAGGCTTTGACCATTCTCTTTCCATAAAATGATTTTTCACTGTTTTTTCATGCTGGTGATTTCCTGAAAGCACTCTGGCTTTCCTTGAAGGTTTATTGAATCCAAGCAACCAATCTCAAAATTCCCTGAAGAAAATACTTGGCACAAAAGGTAACTCAAATTTCAGCACCATGCATAAACTTTAAGATTAGCAAGTCTGATTTTGAATGCATTAGGGTGTATCAGAGTTAAGCAAACCCCCCCTTTTATAATGGCAGTTTTCAAACCAAATCTGCCATTAAAAATCAAAAAAAAACAACTTATTTCACATCAGAAATGTCAGAGTTACCTGGAAATAAGTGGGTTTTTTAAAATAAAGTATTTAAAGGCTTCCAACACCTGTCCACACCATCCACCCCTGGCTTCCCACCTCCTTCTAACTCTGACCTCATTGGCAAAGAATTTGATTCATTTCTCTTCATCTCTTCATCACTATCCTCATCAATTCATCACTCTCATCACTTTATGGCTTTCATCACATCAAGCTAACTATCATCACTTTATTGCTTTCATCACATCCCAATAACTCTAATTGGATCACTATCCTCATCACTTCATCACTATCATCACTTTATCGCTTTAATCACATCCTAACTCTCATTGCTTTATCCCTCTTGTCACTTCATCACTCTCATCCCTTCCTGTTCTCTTTGTTTCATAACTCTCATCCTCTCATCACATCATCACTCTCACCACTTAAACACTCTCATAGCCCTTCATCCCTTCATCCATCCTACTATTTTTAAATGGCCCCTCAGCAATCCTCCTCCCACAAGTCCACCAAAAAATCCAATGGACCAAAGAAAACATCCCCCAGGAACTCAACATCCAACATGATCACATCATCCTGGTAAACTGGCTCAAAATACTGTCCAACTACAATGGTTGCTTTGGATCCAAAAATGAAAAACTCCTTGACCAACCTCCATTCTCTAAGGTGAATGGTTATCTCTTGATATCCAATGAACTCAAGAATAAAAAAAAGGTAGGCTGTATCTTTAATCCAAACAGATGAGGGAGCAATTCAAAAATTATTGAGCCAAGTACAAAAAGGCCCACTTCATGTCAATCTCCTCTGGCTTTGGTATCACCAACTCTGAAAAAGCCATGGGAATTAACTTGGTGGTTGATAAGTTGGACTCCATTTGTCCTTTTTATATTCAAATGGATGAAATCTTTGGAAAGAAGGCCAACATCACCCCCCTAGCTGCTTTTGATTCCAAAAAATTCAATTCAGTTGACGCTGAGGACTTGGATGGGGATGCTCATCCTAGCAATGGTGATCCCAAAGAAACCTATGAGTGGCCCCCATCCAATGCTGAGGAGGATATTCAAACGCAATCAGCTCCAATCACATTTACTGCCACGTTGATTGAGGAGTCAAACCAACCTTGGAACCCTCCCTTCCTGCTTTGGATTGCTCTCTTCCTGGGGTGGAAGAACTGGAGAACTTGGCCAACAAGGAGGATTTCATTCCCAAAAAACAGTGAAATTGCAAATTGAATCTGAAAAACTTCAGTTTGAAAAGGAGAAGTTGGATTGTAAACTGGCTATTGATTTTCAAAAGCAGAAAGCCAAGAGTTTGGCTCATCAGCAAAAATGTGATGCTGAGTGGAAGTTGAAAAAGGCTGAGCTAGAATTTCAAAAAGAGGAAAATGAAAAGGATTGACAGCAAGGGCAACTGCCAATGGAGAAGGAAAAACTGCCAACAGAAAAAAAAGGATAAGTGGTCAATGGCTGCAGCATGCATTGGTAACAGCAGAACAGTAGATTAATTAAAGCAGATTACTCAAATGCTGGGCTTTTAAATATATTTGCTTTGATGAAAAACTTAAAAAGAATTTTTTTTTGATTACAACAAGGCTTAAGACTATTTTTAACCCCACCAATAAAAAAATATTTTTTCTTTTTATTTATATTTTTTTCCTGGAGTACATTTTCCAACTCCACAAGTCCCTACAAGTGTTTCTAGTTGTTTTGTTGATTTGCTGATTTGCATTGACATTTCCATTCTTGTATGAGTGACAGTCTCCCCAGAAGGAAAATCAAAGTGCTTGTACTTATTGGCTGCCCAAACCATTTTGACCAGACTTGTTTGCTTGAAGTCAATTGCAAAGCCCAGGTCAGGAAAAACAAATTGGCCCTCAGATAATTGATATTCATCCGTGTTTTCAATAAGTTGTCCATTTGATTGAATGGTTGGAACTGCAAGTAAAAAGGAGTACTGAGAGATCCTCTTTGGCAAGCAGCCCTACTCTTACCACCTTTATGCGTGTTTTTCAAGCCATCTTCTTCCATCTTTTTCCCTCCCAATCCTATACTTAGATTGGGTTGAGTAACAAGATGGGATTTGATTGTTTTTGTAACATTTTGAGGGGGATTGAAGCCTCTTTTGGCAAGCAGCCCTACTCTTCCCACCTCTCTGTGTGTTTTTCAAGCAATCTCCTTCCATCTTGTTCCCTCCCAATCCTATACTTAGATTGGGGTGAGGAACAAGATGGGATTTGATTGTTTTTGTAACATTTTGAGGGGGATTGAAGCCTCTTTTGGCAAGCAGCCTGACTCTTCCCACCTCTCTGTGTGTTTTCAAGCCATCTCCTTCCATCTTGTTCCCTCCCAATCCTATGCTTAGATTGGGGTGAGGAACAAGATGGGATTTGGTTGTTTTTATAACATTTTGAGGGGGATTGAAGCCTCTTTTGGCAAGAAGCCCTAATCTTTTCACCTCTCTGTGAGTTTTTCAAGCCATTTCCTTCCATCTTGTTCCCTCCCAATCCTATAATTAGATTTGGGTGAGGAACAAGATGGGATTTGATTGTTTGTGTAACATTTTGAGGGGGGTGTGAGAAGAATTGGACATTCACCAATAGTGGTTGAGGGATTGAAAAAAAAACCAAAAAAAAAAGTCTGTCAAATGGACAACATTGGCAAAACAAGATTGGATCAAAAAAATGAAACAAACCTGGACTTAATCCCAAGTTCACCAGAAACATGATCACCAAAAAAAAAACTGTTCCAAAAGAAAAAGAAATTACATCAGCACCCCAAAAAATAAGAAGAAAAAAACTTCCCAGGGTGTGAGGGAATGGGGCCAAGCCTTTGGGTTGGGTGGCGGTTGGGCCTGGGAACCAGGGAGGGGGGGGGGGGAGGTTGGTTGGCTGGGAAGGCAGGCGTTGGGTGGCGGGAATTGACAGGGGGGGCGGGGCCAAGGCAAGGGGGAGGGGGCTGGCGAAGGTGGCGCCGGCAGGCAAGCAAGGAGGGGCCGGTGGGCGAGCAAGGAGGGGCTGGAAAGCAAGGAGGGGGGGCAGTGGTGGGCCTGGCGGATTAAGATGGGGGGCCAAGGTGGCGCCGGTGGGAAAGCAAGGAGGGGGGGAAAGGTGGGGCCAGCGGGGGCAGAGGTGGGGCTGGAAAGCAAGGAGGTGGGCGGTGGGCCCAGAGAGCAAGGTGGGGGGGCCTGCGGATCAAGAGGGGGGGGCCAAGGTGGCGCCGGCGGGCAAGCGAGGAGGGGGGGCAGTGGTGGGCCCGGCAAGCGAGGTGGGGGGGCCGGCAGATTGAGAGGGGGGGCCAAGGTGGTGTCTGTGGAAGAGCAAGGAGGGGGGGGGGGGGCAGCGGGCAAGCAAGGAGGCGGGGGAAGAGGTGGGGCCGGTGAGCAAGGAGGGGGGCAAGGTGGTGGGGCCAGCAAGCAAGCCAGGAAGGGGGGGGGGGTGGTGAAGGAGCAAGCAAGCAAGGAGGGGGGGGGGCGGTGGTGGGGCTTGCAAGCAAGGAGGGGGGGAGGTGGTGGGGCCGGAAAGCAAGGAGGGGGGGAGGTGGTGGGGCCGGAAAGCAAGCAAGGAGGGGGGGATGGTGAAGGAGCAAGGGAGAGCAAGGAGTTAGCTAGGATGGAGGGAAGAGGAGGATGAGGAGGAGGGGGGGATATTACCTGAGGACCTGAAGGTGCCTGGAGGGGGATGGAACAATTGGCTAGCTTCTGATGATGGGGAGGAGGATGAGGAGGATGAGGAGAGCTTTCCAGGGGTGCCAAAGGTGGTGGGTGAGGTGGAGGTGGTGGGTGAGATGGAGGTGGTGGGTGAGGAGGTGGTGGTGGGTTAGGAGGAGGTGGTGGGTGAGGAGGAGGTGGTGGGTGAGGAGGAGAGTGGAACGGTGGTTTGGTGGGGTGAGGTGGTTGGAGTGGTGGGGTGAGGTGTTGGGTCAGTTTTGTCCAAGAAAAAAAATAAAAAGAAAAAAAAAGGAGTGAGTCAGCCTAGGATTCTTGGTTGAAAAAACAAACCAAAATGATGTGGGGTGATGAGGTGATGATGGGGTTTGTGTGAAGATGGAGATGTGAAGCAATAGAGATGTGAAGAAATGGATATGTCAATAAATAGAGATGTGAAGCAATGGAGATGTGAAGCAATGGAGATGAGATGTGCCTGAAGCAATGGAGATGGGATTGGTATGGATTTGCTGATGTGGATTGGGGTTTTAGATGTGATGGATGGTGGATGGATGATGATGCATAAATGGCAGGTTTGATGGGGGGTTTGATGTTTGAAATCCGCCATTTTCATGAAAACCACTATTTTGAAATACACCAGTTAGGGGGTATGCGTATTTCAGAAACCTGCCATTAAAAATGGCGGGTTTGGTCAAAAAAATGGGGGGTTTCTAATGGTGGGTTTGCTAACTCTGATATGCCCTATTAACTACTATTTATTCTTTCTTTGTTGAGTAATAGCCTCAAAACTTTATGAATTATTAAAATTAAATTCTAAAAATATTTATGAAGTAGTTCAGATATGTAAAAAAACTCCAACATTCCCCTATCTAACCCATGGTGGTATTTGACACCATGAATCCTGCAAATTCCCATGAAAAAAAAGGCTGCACCTGCCAGTAGGTGGAGCACCTGGGATGGTGAGTGGAGCCTGTTTTGAATTTGTTTTGTTTTTGGATTCAATCATCAAATTGATTTCTGGATAGTCCCAGAAGAATCATGCACCATATTTATGTAATGCATGAATTGAATTGAAAATTTTTACATAAAAATAAGAATTAGGAATTTATGTATTTAATTTTAATGCCATGTTTATTTTACCAATGTTAAGAAATTTGGTTCAGAGCTATGTTGCCTGGGATTTTTTTTGATTGGTGTCAAGCTAAAAAATGACATTTTATCAATTCTATCAAAGAAAAGGAAATTTAATTATTATTTATAGACTTTTTTGTCCTCAATGAAAAAAGTTCATGTCAGTAGCAGGTATCAATCTGATTTGGAGAATTTGTTTCAGAATATCACCGCCAAATTATTCCTGAAAAAATGGAATGGATGCTCTCAGACCCATTAAAAACCTGGAAAAATTGATCAGTGGCATGAAAAATACCTCTAACTTTCTTAAAATGTATTCTTAAACCTTTTTTTTGAAAAAAAAATGATTTTTTTAAATTGATTTTTTTTTAAATTTTTGAATGGTTGAATTCTTATTTTTGTTTGCATTTTTCATGTATTTATTTGAATTTTCCTTTTTCTTCTTTTCTTCTGATTTTTGATTTTCTTGAATATCATTTGGCATTGTTTGATATTTTTTTTAGATTTTTTTTTCTTTTTAGATTTTTTAGTCTTATTAGATTTTAGATTTATTTTTATTTTTGTTTTTTTGGCCCTCCTCTCCCTGGTGTCACAATGGGAAACTTAGCCTAATTTTTCCACTGCACCAGCAGTTGGTTGCCGCAAGATCAACTCTGGCACAACTCCCCCTTCTGGTAAAGGAGGCATGCAGTGGAAAAACTGTTGGAACAATGGATGACTTAGCCTAAGTTGTCCACCGCCCCAACGGTTGCTTGCAGCAAGATTGACCTGCACGCAACTCCCCCTGCTGGAAGAGGAGGCGCGTGTGGGAAAAAATGTTGAAACAATGGTTGTCCATTTTGCCAACAGGAAGAGGGATGAAAAAAAAAACAGAAAAATTAAAAAGTTAAAAAAATCAAAAAAAAATTAAATAAACAAAAAACAACAAAAAAAATCAAAAAAATCAAAAAAAAATTGAAAAAACTGAAAAAAGGAAAAAAATTCAAAAAACTAAAAATAAAAAAAAGTCAAAAAACATAAAACCATAAAATCATAAAAGACTATAACTGAGCTCAAATGAAAATGAACCCATTTTATTTTGAATTAAAAAAAATAAGAATTTAAAAATTCAAAAAATTAACATTAACAGGAAAAAATTACCAATATAAAAAACAATGCAATCAAGCAATGAATGATTGAACTGAAAATTCATGAAAGCATCAAAGTTTTCAACAGAAACACATTTATTCAAAACAATTAAAAGCACATGGTATTTTCAAAACATCTTATTTTCCCTTTTGAGAATTAAATTGATGAAAATATTGATAATCAAGAAAACTTGACAGCAACCACTAAAACCTTATTGAATCTAATACATAATCAAAATAACATCACTTTTATTGATGGTATACTCAAATTTGTTCATTAAAAAGGATTGAAATTGCCAATAATTCCATATCTTTTGTATTCCATGCATGCATTAGAATTACTTGGAATAATCAAGAACTGGTACAAAAGAATTTTCTCAGGTTCCTAATCAAGTTATAAATGGATTTTCCTCAAAGTCAAAACCAAACCAAAATTATTTCCAGGTGCTACACCTGCAGGAAGGTGCAGCCATTTTTTCATGGTGAATGGACTGGCTTTTTTTCCCAATCTCATTAAATTTTTGCTGAAAAAGACCCTCCCAAATGGTTTTAGGATGTGGGAGTGTGATGGTAGACAGGCTGACCCTGTTTCAGAATTGTTTTCAATCACAACAATTTTTGAGTGTGGATTTTTCTGTGACAATTGTTGGTTTTTCCACCTGTCAAAAGCAAGAATTACATGTATTTGTGACTGCTTATGAAATTAAAGAGTTTACCAATTTTTTATGGCTGGTGGAACTAAGCACCTTGAGTCTACAGTCACTTTCACCTGGTGATATGTGACATTATCAATCCTGAAAGTGGGCTGGTTTTTCAGAAATTCTAACAGCCTTTTTGTCAAGGCAGGCACCCAAATATTTTTACAGGGATCAGGAGTGTGACAGTTTTCTCCATAGGAGGTGATGATAGCCAAATTTTTCAAGGGAAAAAGAAATAAAAAAAACATTTTATTTCACCACATTATGAGATGTGTCACTAAGGCTGATTGGCGCTTAAGAATTCATAGAAAATGAAAAATATTGGATAATCCCTGTTGAAGTGAATAGAATTGGAAATGCAGCATTATTAATCCAAAGGGTGTAGTCAGCCAGAGTAAATTTGGTGTTCTTCCCACTTGTATTGCTATTTTTGTTGTTTATCATGCAGGATTTTTTATGTGAATGGTGGATTTGGTTGGATTGAAGAAGGTTTTTCTATCATTTGATCTTATTGCTGCTGTTCTATTTAATATATGCGGGATTTAATAATATTTCAAATAGAGTTGGATTTTATAATACAATATCATCATGAAATCTTAGAATTGATTTGAATAATCATTAGATGTTTTATTTTCATTGAAGATTTTTAGAATGAAATATAGTGTGAAATGTTTACGTGAAATTGTTTTAGTATTCATTGGTCTCATAGAAAATGGTCTCATATATTTAATACAACAGAAAATAGGTTCCAAAGAGTAATTCCTTGACCTGTAAGTTAAAAAAATTATAGATGAATGTATTTAACACAGATTAGTCTTTATATAATTGTAGTTTCAGTGGAAATAGAACGTATAGTGATAACACACACTTGGAGAAGGTTCAAGAATCTTGAAAAAAATCAAAAAAATCCAAAAGAATGAAACCATAAATTTTTCTCTGTAGAGAATTCAACTGTTGGAATAATTCTCCCTGAATCTGCTCTCAATTTTTTCCAACTTGAAATCTATCATTATTTGTGGTCTTTCAAGTTTTTCTGGTCCCCAGTTGAATTCCTGCTAGTTGCACAAAAAGTGGGACTTGGGTAGGTGCCCAGAGTGCTTGCTTTTGCACCCAAATCAATTTATTTGGCTGGGATTTCAGTTGTCAAATATTGGTGCCCAACCAATCTCCTTTAGACACCAATCAAAGCTGGTTGATCTTAGTCAGCCAGCCTCCTTCTCCTCCTCCCCAAAATCTGGCTTCATTGAAAATTTGTTCAAACATCTACAAGTTTCTTTTTTGCCTTCACTTTGAATTGAAGTGATATCAGATAAAATGGACAAAGAAAAAAAAATTGTAATCTCCTTGAACCTTACCCTGAAAATTGGGTCTAGAAATGTCTTTCTCCAATTAAAATTTCTGATCAGGTGGAAACTTCAATTCAAAACCACCATCAAACAACATAATTTTTCATTTTCTCAAATAGTGTGGTGTGTAGATACATTTCTTATTATTTCAAATGTGAAATAAGTTTTTTTTCATGATTTCTGAAATAAAAATACCAAAAAGTAAGGGGTGAATGGGTTTTGTAACCAGCTTGGATTAGGATGTATCAGAGTTAACCAAACCCGCCATTTTTTAATTGCGTGCTTGAACCCGCCATTAAAAATAAAAAAAACCACTTATTCCACATCAGAAATGTCAGAGTTACCTGAAAATAAATGGATTTTTTGGATAAATTATTTAAAGGCTTTCACCACCTCAACCACACATCAGTCCACGTTATAAACCCCCATTTTTCAAGCTCACCTCCTTCTTACTCCGACCTCATTTGAAAGATTCTACTTCCAACCTCATCAAAAAATATATTATTCATCACTCTCATCAGTTTATTTTTCTTTTCACTTTTCACTCATCATTTTATTGCTCTTGTCACTTCATCACTCTCATTAATTTATCACTCTCATTAATTTATTTCTCTCATTCATTTATCACTCTTTTCACTTCATCAAACTCATCTCTTCATTTATATCCTCACTGCTTCATCTCTCATCCCACAAATTCTCTCCTCATAAATTCATTAGTCCTATCATTCCATTGATCTTAATCTTTCCAAATGACCCCTCAGAGAATATCCCCCCACAAGTCTATGCAAAAATGAAAAACACCAAAGCAAAAATTTCCAAGGAAATCTAAAACAAAGAATCCTACAAATAATCTTTTCCCATAAGATTCCAAAGGCTCAAGTCAGCTCAAGAGAGCTGATCAAATCATCCTGGTGAACTGGCTCAAAATTCCCTCCAAATATGACACTTGCTTTGGATCCAACAATGAAGCATGAGTTGGCTGAACTCTATCCTCAAAAGTTAATGGTTATCTCCTGATGGCCAATGAACTGAAGAATAAAACAAAAGGTAGGATGGATCTTTTATCAAAACATATGAGGGAGGAGTTCAAGAATTATTGAGCCAAGTACAAAAAGGCCCACTCAATCTCAATCTCAACTGGCTTTGGTATCACAGACTTCAATAAAGCCAAGGGAATCAACTTGGTGGTTGATAAGTTGGATTCCATTTTTCCTTTTTCTATTCAAATAGATTAAATATTTGGAAATAAGGCCAAAATCACTGCTTTAGCTGCTTTCAATGCCCAAAAATCCAATTCAGTTGATGCTGTGGACTTGGCTGTGGATTCTCAGACTAGCAATGATGATCCCAATGAAAACTTTGAGTGGCCCCAATTGGATGTGGAGGAGGATATTCCAACATAATCAGCTTCAATTATGTCTTCATTGGAAATGATCAATGATTCAAACGCTTCCTTGGACCCCTCAATTAATTCTTTGGATTGCTATCTTCCTGGGGTGGAAGAAATCAACAAATTTTCCTATGAGGAGCAAGTTATTCCACTATCTCCATTAAAATAAACGTCTTTTCAAGTAAGGAATCAATTTATTCTCTTTTTGGTCTTTTTAATCTTGAATGATTTAGATTCTAAAAACAGTCTTATCCATTTCTGAATGGCCAAAAACTCATGCCAATGGGTCCTCCAACATCAACTTAAAATAAGACTCAAAAACTTCCCACACAAATTTCCTTGGCAAAGGGAAAGAAAAAGGCCTCCAATTCCATCAAAATCAACCCCAATAGCGCTCAGAAGAGGAGAAAAACTTCAATATTTCAGGCTTTAAGGATATCATGGAGAATTGAGATTCAAGTAAGTAAATTTATGAAATATACTTGCTTTTGAAATTCAGCTCATTGATATTCCCCTAAAATAAATAGTGAAATTTCAAATGGTATCAAAAAACTTGAATTTGAAAAGCAAAGGTGGGATTGTCAACTGGAAATTGATTTCCAAAAGCAGAAAGCCAAGAGTTATAAATTGGATGCTGAGTGGAAATTAAAACAGGCTGAGCAGGAGTTTCAAAAAGAGGAAAACAAGAAGGATTGACTGGAAGACCAACTGGAAAAGGAGAGGGAAAAAAAGGCAATTTTTTGAAAAAGATAGGTTATAAGTAGCCATGGAATGTATTGGTAGAAGTATAGCAGTGGAAGAAATCCAGAGAATTACTCAATTCCTTGGCTTGTAAATATGTTTAATAGGGCGTATCAGAGTTAAGCAAACGTGCCATTTTTTTATGGTGCGTTTCAAACCAAATTGGCCATTTCAAACCCGCCATTAAAAATCAAAAAAACCACTTATTTCACATCAGACGTGTTTGAGTTAACCAGAAATAAGTGGTTTTTTTAAAATAAAGTATTTAAAGGCTTCCACCACCTTTCCACATCATCCACCCCTGGCATCTCACCTCCTTCTAACTCCAACCTCATTGGAAAGAAATTTGATTCATTGCTCTTCATCTCTTCATCACTATCCACATCACTTCATCACTCTCATCACTTTATTGCTTTCATAACAACCAGCTAACTCTCATTGGATCACTATCCTGATCAGTTAATCACTCTCATCCGTTTATTGCTTTCATCACATCCAGCTAACTCTCATTGGATCACTTTAATCATCACTTCACCACTCTCCTCACTTTATTGCTTTCATCACATCCTAACTCTCATTGCTTTATCCCTCTTTCCAATTCATCACTCTCATCTCTTCCTATTCTCTTTGGTTCATCACTCTCATCCTCTCATCACATCATCACTGTCACCACTTAAACACTCTCATATCCCTTCATCCCTTCATCCCTCTTACTATTTTTAAATGGCCCCTCAGCAATCCTCCACCTGCAAGTCCACTAAAAAATTGAATGGACCAAAGCAAACATCCCCCAGGAACCCAAAATCCAAAAATCCTCCCCCATCAGCTTCCAAAGGCTCAATTCAGCTCAAGAGAGCTGATCACATCATCCTGTTAAAGTGGCTTGAATTTCTGTCAAACTACAATGCTTGCTTTGGATTGGAAAATGAAACATGCGTTGGATGACCACCATCCTCTAAGTTCAATGGTTATCTCCTGATGGCCAATGAACTCAAGAACAAAACAAAATGTAGGCTGGATCTGTCATCCAAAAAGATGAGGGAGCAATTCCAGAATTATCAAGCCAAGTACAAAAAGGCCCACTCCATGTCAATCTCCACTGACTTTGGTATCACCAACTCTGACAAAGCCAAGGGAATCAACTTGGTGGTTGATAAGTTGGACTCCATTTTTCCTTTTGATATTCAGATTGATGAAATCTTTGGAAAGAAGGCCAACATCACCCCTTTAGCCGCTTTTGATGCCCAACAATCCGATTCAGTCAACCCTGAGGACTTGGCTGGGGATTCTCAGCCTAGCAATGGTGATCCTGAAGAAACCCTTTCCTTGGAGTGGCCCCCATCCAATTCCAAGGAGGATATTCAAACACAATCAGCTCCAATCACGTCTACTTCCGTGTTGATTGGGGAGTCAAACCCAACCTTGGACCCCTCCCCTCCTTCTTTCAATTGCTCTCTTCCTGGGGTGGAAGAGCTGGAGAACTTGGCCAATGAGGAGGATTTCCTTCCCGTATCACCATTTCCATCAACATCTGCTCAAGTTAGGAACCAAGTTCTTTTCTTTTCTTTCGAGTCGATCCTGATTGATTTAGATTCAAAGGAAACTGGCTCATCCATTCCTGAATGGCCAAAAACTCAAGAAATTGGGGCCTCTGAAATCCCCTTTAGATGAGAGCAATGATGTTCCCACACAAACCCCCTCTGGAAAGGGAAAGCAAAAGGCCTCCAATTCAATCAACATCAACCCCAATAGCATTCAAAAGAGGAGGAACACTTCAAATTTTTTGGGCTTTGAGGAGATCATGGAGAAGCAGGATTCAAGTAAGCCCATTGGATTCTCCTTGCCTTCAAAATCTAGATCATTCCTATTCCCCTCTGAAAAACAGTGAAATTGAAAATTGAATCTAAAAAACTTCATTTTGAAAAGGAGAAGTGGGATCTTCAACTTGCTATTAATTTTCAAAAGCAGAAAGCCAAGATTTTGGCTCATCAGCAAAAATGGGATGCTGTGTGGAAGTCAAAACAGGCTGAGCTAGAATTTCAAAAAGAGGAAAAGGAGAAGGATCAAAAGCAAGCGCAACTGCAAATGGAGAGGGAACAACTGGCAACAGAAAAAAAGGATAAGTGATCAGTAGCCATGGCATGCATTGGTAGCAGTAGAACAGTAGATGAATTAAAGCAGATTACTAAAATTCTGGGCTTGTAAATATATTTGCTTTGATGAAAAACTTCAAAAGAAAGAAAAAATCATTTATGATTACAACAATGCTTAAGACTTTTTTTACCCCACCAATAAAAAAATATTTTTTCTTTTTACTTATATTTTTTTCCCTGGAGTATATTTTCCCACTCCCAAAGTCCCTGCAAGTGTTTCTAGTTGTTTTGTTGATTTGCATTGAAATTGCCATTCTTGTATGAGTGGCAGTCTCCACAGCAGGAAAAGTACAGTGCTTGTACTTATTTGCTGCCCAAACCATTTTTACTACACCTTTTTGCTTGAAATCAATTCCAAACCCCAGGTCAGGAAAAAAAGGCCGTTTTATACTACATATTCCTCCGTAGTTTCAATAAGTTGTCCATCAGATTTCTTGGTTGGAGCTGCAAGTGAAAAGGAATACTCAGAGATTTCACCCTTTTCAATGTGAGGTGAGTTGTAAAAAGAGTTGGATGTGAAGGTGACATGCAGAGAGCAGTCAAAGGGAGTAGGCCAGGAACCAAATTCAAGTGATGAGAAGGAGGGGATGCAATTGTCCTCTATTATTTTGAAGCTTGAGTCAAAGGGAAGTTTGGCCAAATTTCAAAAACATTTGCCCTAAAATTTGAGAGACTTTTTCTGCCTTAAGATAGAGAAAAGCATATCCTTGAGGGGAAGATTGAATAGATGATTTCTTCACATAGCGTCCAAATAAGTCAAAGGGGTCCATTGATTTTTGCCATCCAATTGCCCACATTTTTGCACCCCAAGATCTTGAGGAACCAATGGTGTTGACAAATCTTTTTGACTGGTGAAGGAAATTTGTCACAAAGTTGATTTCCTTCTTGTCTTGATCAGAAAGTTTATCCAATGGGACAAATTCAATTATTGCGACAAGACTGTTGTGATCAGAATTATTGAGAACAATTACTTTTCCACGGTAGAAGAAATGGAATTGCTTGATTGTCTGCTTGGCAAGTTGAAACTCAGCTGGTGAGTGTTTTTGTTATTCTTTTTGTTTTCAGTGGTAATTGCAGGATACAGATCCAAAGGCCATAGTTTCTGTTCAGAGCATACAACCTTTTCATTGATGCCCCCCCCTGCAAGTTCCAAAGAGATTTTGGAGGCCCTCATTTGATCCCCCTTTTGCTTCAAAGCCCTCTGCTTGCCACCTCTCTCTATATTTGTCACCTCATCTCCTTCCATCTTGTTCCCTCCCAGGCAAACTCTCCGCTTGGGGTGAGGATCAAAAAGGGACTCAATTTAGAGTATAAAATTGTGAGTGCGGTGGGAGAAGGGATGGCATTGAAGGAAAAGGGGTCAAATAAGGGCTACAAAAAAAATAAAAATTTTCAGTCACATGATCACCAAAAAAAAACCAAAAACCAATAAAAAAAATTACTGGGCATGGGTGTGGACTAATTGTGCAGGGCTTATTAAAAAAAAGGAAGTTAAATCATCAAAAAAAAAAAGAAAAAGATGAAGAAAAATGATTGGGGGCAAACCAATTTGATTGGGCCTTGGGTCAGGCTGAGTCAGCAAGGGGTGGCAGGTGCCTGGTGGCAAGGCAAGGGATGCAGGAGGGCTTGTTGGTGGCAGGGCCAACAAGAAAGGCAGGAGGCAAGGAGAGCAAGGAGGCTGGCGAGGAGAGAGAGGCGGGGGGCTGCCGCAAAGCAAGCAAGGGGGGGCTGCTGGGTGTTGGTTGGCTGCCAAGCATAGGAGGGGGGGCAGCGGCTGACTGTCAAACAACCACCCCACGTACTATAGGGAAATCTTAGATGATTGTGAGCGCAAAAGGAAAGCTGAGTGCAAGGGCAAGTGCAAGGCAGCAAGGGCTAACTGCAAAGTGCAAACTTATGGGGGAGTAACTTTAACACACAACAAGAGGGATGAATGTTCCAATGGAAGGGAACCAAAACAAAGTCCAATGTGATGACTGGATTTAGCAAAATGCAAGAAGGTAAGAAATTAACTAACTGAGGAACCAACCTCCAGGCAGGTGGAGTAGCCTTTATAAGGTAATTTGAGATGACTTGATACAACCTGATGGATGGTCAACTACAGTTTTGAGCAATGAGGCAATGAATTACATGGACAGAGCACAAAATGAAATAGAATTATGAATTGTTTCAAAGGTCTTAGCGTAAGTGCAAGACAATAGGGAACAAATGCATTGGGATGTAATGGTTGAGACATGAGGGAGTGACTTCAGAATTAATGCAAATTTTAAAGGTGTAGTTTATGCAGGGTAAGGGACTAGTTCATTTGAAAACTATACAGTTGAGGTGGCTAATTGACTAGCGTGGGTGCAAACTAGCAAGAGCATGTGACCGGAAATGGGAACCCAAGGACTATTGATAACCAGGGTGAAAAGGTGGAGTCTGAATGGATGGTTGACCAAGGTAGAGTTGACTGCAAGGTTTGCAAGTGGATCCTGATTCATTCACCAAGGATGGAAGGTTGTTATGCAAGCCAGAGTTGATAAGCAGAAGTCACCATTGATGTTGTGCGTCTAGTTTGTCAGGCTTATAGACTGAGGTAGATGGTACTGAGGAAGAGAGTATATCAAAGTGGGAGGACAATAACTCTTCAGCTCAAAGCGTGACTGTTGCCCGGGTATAAAGACGCAAGCTCCTGCAAGCGTTCAGACAGTTTTCCCATTGATTCCAAAGTATTTACAGATACTGTATACCCTTTGATCATTAATTCTTTGCTTTAAATAGATTAATAATTAATTATGTTGTCATTATCATTTGGCCGTTTCAAAAACTGAATCCAACAAAACAAGCAATGTGCCCCTAGTACAGCCACGCGAGGTATCCAAGACAAGTGAAAACAATGCCGTTTGCGCAAATTTGCTTGTACATTCCCTATAAATACAGAGCTGGTAGCAGATGTCCAAGCAGTGTCCAGAAGGGAGGTGTGAAGTCAAAGTTCCGCGCCTTCAGTCAATTATCATATACCGCCAGTGATGGAGATGGAGTTCTTAGGTATTTGGAACCCTGGTAAGTCAAGGATTAGAGACTAAAAATAAGAAAAAGATAAAGGAAAGAGAAATGGAACTAATATAATCTTTGTTGATGTAGTACTTCCACAATTCTTACGTTATACCACCAACACACCTCCCCCCCTTACCGCCATATACTGGGTTGATTGGGTTGGAAGTTCAAACCAAGGAACGGCAGACAATTGAAGAGGTGAGGGAAGAAGGAATGGCTGAAGGGGAGGTGGAAACAGAGCAAAGGGAGGAAAATGAGGAGGAAGGAAACGGAATAGAAGGAAGACGTGGAATGGAGCAGGAGGTGGAGGAATGGGATGGAACCAAAAGAGATGAGGTGGAAGGCCAAAATGAGGGGAACCAAGTGCAAGTCAAAGGGCCTATCAAAACCAATGCAAGGCAATTGACTGGTGATGTGGGAGAAGGCTCTTCAAGGGGCCAAAGGAAGAGAGCTCATGAGGAACTCATGGAGGAATGTGGATGTACCCAACCAAAGAGGGTTTGGACTGCAAAGTGTGAGGAAATCTTCAAAAGACATCTGGTGACCTAAGTGATGATCCTGCAAAGATTTTCTTCTTTGGTGGATGAAAAAGATTCGGAAGAGTTTAGGTCAATGGTGGAAGAATTGAATGAAAATTGGGAGGAAGCGGAAAGTGAAATAAAGGATAATTTGTAGAAATGGATTTTGTAATTATATATATTTATTTTTATTATTTTATTATGTTATTAGTATATATATATAGATATTTCTTTTTTCTTGTTTTAAGGAACATAGGATTTTGATTTTGAAATAAAGCATGAAAGGATAAAATTTGTGAAAAGAAAAGGGGGATGGTTCTGAGAAAGGGAAAGGAAATGAAATAAGGAAATGGTATGAGATCAATGGGAAGGAATGGAATGGAAGTGTGGAATGGGATGGAAGAAATGGAATGGAATGGGAGCTACAATTGGCAAGGTTTGCAAGGGTAACTTGCATGGAATTCTCATACCAAAATGGGAGAGTTGCAAAGGTGATGGGCTGGTTCCCACAAGGTGCAATCTTTTTCAGACTGGAAGCCAGTCCATTCAACAAGGTATTTAAGCTTTACTTTGTGTAACCTGGAATCCATGATATGGCTTGATTCCCACTCTAACTGATTGTGGACTTGGACTGGTTCAGGAGGGGGATGAGTCTTGCTATATATAGGACTTGAGCTGGCTCTAGGAGAGATAGATGAAAGACCGGGTGGATACCTTTCCATTTTGCAGGTAAGGTAAGTTTAAAGGCGTTAGGAGAGACAATTGATTCAACTTTGAAGGGGCCAAGCTTTCTTTCAGAGAGTTTACAAGTTGGGCAAGTACTGCAAATATTGCAAGCATTGAGCCGTACCGGATCTCCTACTACAAAGGTTGGGGCCAAAGTGAAAAGCCAATCTAATTTTTCCTTGTAGCGCTGGTTCACTGCTTTGAGGTTGGTTCAAAGTTGGGATTGAAGAGATTGGATGTGGTTAATGTAACCGGTAGCAGGTTGAGAAGGTGCTACCTGAAGGGAAGAGAAGGTTGGATTTATACCATAAAGAGTCTGGAAGGGCAACTTTTTGGTGGAGGAATGAGTGGAGTTTTTGTAGGCAAGTTTGGCTAATGGGAGCCATTGTGACCTGTTTTCCTGTTGGTGGGAGACGTACATTCAAAGATAATTTTTGAGGATCTGATTGATTCTCTTGGTTTGCCCATCCATTTCCGGGTGGTAAGCTGTTGATAGATTGCAAGTTATCTTCAAAGTTTGACACAGTGAGGTCCAGAAGCTGGACAAAAAAAATGATCCACAATCACTAATTATATTATTGGGGATACCATGTTTTGAGAAAACATATTCTATGAATAAATTAGCTAAGTCTTCAGAAGAGGCTGTCACATTACTACAAAGAAATAAAGCCATCTTTGGAAAGCAATCTACTAATACTAAAATAGCATCATAACCACTAGAAATAGGTAATTGCAAAATAAAATCCATAGAAATCAAGTGCCATGGAATTGGCGGAATTGGAAGTGACTGAAGAAGCCCTGCATAATTCTGGTGTTTTGAGGACTTCTTCCAATTGCAATCATAGCATGCGTTAACATAGTCTTTTACTTCATTGGTCATACCAGGCCAATAGAAGTCTTTTGCAATCAATTAGTAGGTTTTATCCTGCCCATAATAACCAGAAAGCGGAGAATCATGCCTTGACTCAAAGATATCTAACTTGATACAAGGAGTATATGGTACTACTATACAATTCTTATAAAATAAATTATCATTTTTGTCAATACTATAATCAATATCTAATAAGTTTGCATTCCTGCAAACTTGGCTACACTTGAGGTTGTTGAGATAAGCTTGTTGTAGTTCAGGAGCTAGATCTCAAAGGTGAGTGATAATCAAACTGAGTCTGGCAGACTGGGTTGAGAAAAGTGTGCTAATGTTTTCAGGATTGTTGTTGGAAAAGGTGCTCCCCCCTGGGTAAACTTTGTCCCAACGTCACAAAGTATCAGGGACTAACGCTTGTTTCCCAGGGAGCTACTTTATTGTAAAGTTGAACTTGGAGAGATATTTGGCACAACATCCCTGTCTGCGTGTAAGGAATTTTGAGCTCATGAAATATTTCAAAGAATTGGGATCAGTCAAGACCTCAAAAGGTTCCATAAGACTCAAAAGGTATGAATACCATTTTTTAAAGCAATGAACAATTGCAAGAATTTCTTGTCATGAATTTTGTATTTAAGCTCCGCAGCAAGCAATTTGCAAGACTTGAAAGCTATGGGATGAAAAAGAGAAGAAGAGGAGGAAAACTGCAAGATTACTCCTGCAATTGCATAATTGCTTGCATCTGTTTTGACAACAGTGCGAGCTAGCTCATTAAAGTGAGTGAGTATTGGAGCAGTTGTAAATTTTTTTTTCAGAGCTTTGAACTCAAAAGCAGCTTTTTCTTTGAAAACAAAATGAGTTTCTTTTTGAAGAAGGTTGTTAAGTTTCATGGTCTTTTTGGCATAATGCTCAATAAACCTCCTGTAAAGATTACTGAAAACAAGGAAAACTTGAAGGGATTTAACAGAGGAAGGTGGGAGCCAGTCCAATATGCGTTGGCGTTTGGCTGGGTCCATCAATAGTCCTTGCTGCAAGAATATGACACCTTAAAATTGAAGAGAAGAAGTATGAAATTTGCACTTAGAGCCTTTTGCAAACAGGTCATTCTTGCAAAGTCACTGCAGCACCTCTTGCACATGTGCAATGAGATCCTCAAGAGTTTTTGACTAGACCAGTATATTTTCAAGATAACCCACAAGATATTTCTCTACAAGGTCAGAAAAATGTCATTGACAAAATTTTGAAAAGTGGAAGGAGCATTGCAGAGGCCAAAGGGAATAACGGTATACTCATAACTGCCAAACCGTGTTCACATTGCCGTCAAATACTCATGGCCTTTTGCAATGCAAACTAGGTTATAGGTGCCTCAAAGGTCTAAATTTGAGAAAGAAGCAGCTCCATGAAACAGAGTGAGGAGGTGCAACATAGGTGGTACTGGTAGGCATTCTTCAGGGTTACCTGGTTCAGTTTCCTATAGTTTACACAAAGGCAAAGTCCACCATCTTTATTTGGAACAAATAAGACGGGTGAACAGGTGTTCAAATTGCTTGTTTGGAGAAATACTTTCAATAAATTTTTTGCAATGTATTCTTGAAGCGTGGTTGATTCCTGCTTTGAGAAAGAGTAGACTGGTCTGGGTTCTGTGGTGGGCCAGTAAGTTTGATCTTATGATTGCAAGAATGGGATGGAGGAAGTTTATCTGACTTTACAGCTGAATATACGTCAGCAAAGTCATGATAAACAGAAGGTAAATACTCTCAAATGATTTCTAAATCTTCAACCTTTTCATCTTCAATCACGGAATTCAAAGTGCTTGCATGATGCAAGAGAATTAGGGAGCTCAAAATACAATTTTTGGTTGGTGCCTGTTTCTCTTCAAAGAAACAAGGGAGAGGTAAGTTGGACAAATAAGCAATAACTCCTAAATCTGAAGAGGGAAATTGGGAATGAAGGTCAGGATATTGCAAATCTCCTGGAAGAAAAGCTTCATCCAACTCAATGAGAGTGTCAGGTAGGCTGTTTAATTCCTGTTCAACAGAAGGGTTAGCTTCCTGGGGTTGGAAGGTTTGAAGGTTAATTAATCCTTCTTTGGAATTCAAATCCAGATTCCAGTGGACTAGGAAATCATAGCCTAGATGTCAGCTCTCTGATACCAGGAACCTTGCAGTCCTTTAGCTACAGAGAGTGATAAAAGAACTTGGAGCAATAATATTCCAAAGAATAAACACTTTAAAGCTCCAATAATGGTACGGTATGAGCAAGTGCAAGGTTTATTTGGTTTGGTTATAAATATTTTAAATATAAAATATAAAGAGGGGCCACAGTATTATACTACTGGGGGTCTTTACAGACTAGCAACCTCTCTTCAAGGGGCCTCCTTAGGCAGTTTAAGAACCTTGGAATTAATATGGGTGCCTTATAAAGGACTTATTCCACTAATGGCCGGGCTTAACAGCACACGTGGCCTAGACAGGAAGGGGAAACACTCACTCTGAGTACTTGACCACGAAAATCCTGGAGTAATTGGAAGGGTTTCAGAGCAGATGGGGTTGATTGCCTGACTAAACTTCAATGGTTGATTGGTTAATAAAGGTAAATAATACTACTACAGACTAAGTCATAAATCACTTGCTTATCTTCATATAAGCAATTGATTAACAATGACACCGTGTCTGATTGATAATAAATAATTCCTGATAACTGATTAACTGATTGGAAACAAGAGGGCAAAAGAGCCTGTTTAAATATTCCTTTTTGGGTGCTTGAGGACCTCTAGAAGGGGTACTAGCCATGGGCTGAGGCTAGGGGGGCAATCAGGGCAAGATTGGCACGTCCTCAAGGTGCTGTCAGCCTGCTGGCCTTAGATCTGTCAAGGAACAGCTCCTTTTTAGCTGCAGGATCTGTTAATCAATAGATTAGTCATTTTGCTGATCCTGCACTGATCCTTAATTTGTACAGTAAGTACTGGTCCAAAGTGAGCAGACGTAGATTTTTATTGATTCTCCATCCTCTGCTGATCCTGTATGTAATTTTTAATAATTTTTACGACCACTCCTTATGTAGTTTCGTGGTCTTTGAAGGTTCTGATCAACTTACTTCGTGGTGAGTCTGGATCTTTATTTAATTAATAAAAAATACTAAAAATTAGTTATTAACTAATTTCAATTGATTTTTAAGGTTTTTGAACCTTAATCTGTGCTCGTGTGTTGGCTTTACATATGTAGTGTATATCCTACTATGTTGTAGCTTCTCTGAGCGGTACCTGATTGTCATAGGAGGCGCGGGGATCAGTCCATTCAAATGCGCGCGGGGACTGATCCGCTGCTC
Organism: Puccinia polysora; assembly: GCA_025617555.3. Taxonomy (NCBI): domain Eukaryota; kingdom Fungi; phylum Basidiomycota; class Pucciniomycetes; order Pucciniales; family Pucciniaceae; genus Puccinia; species Puccinia polysora. The sequence continues at coordinate 42,434,860 of CM062634.1, read as the reverse complement.
AGATGCGCGCGGGAGTTCAGCGCTGTAGGGACGCGGGGCTGCGTGCGGGAGTTGGCGTACGCGGGAGTCCAATGCTGTAGGGACGCGGAGCTGCGTGCGGGAATTCAGCGTACGCGGGAGACTGGAGCTAGGGACGCGGGGCTGCGTGCGGGAATTGTGACAAAACACAATTTCCCGTGTAACTCCTAAACTACACACAACACCTGAATTTCGACTGAAATTTAGGTGTGAAACCTATACATGACATATCATGTGAAATATTAAAATGGCTAAAAAGTGCCATACTGGTGCCGTGGTCATTTACCATTCTGTATTAAATTAAATAAAAAATATAAGGAGTACGAATTCAAGGGTGGGGTCAGTGAGTGACCCTACCTTATTTTGGGTGGGGAATCCATTTCTGCAATAATATTTATGGATTTCCTACTCCTTCATTTTATAATGATTTTATTTATTCATTTATCTTTATTTTGTTAATATTATTATTGTTGCTGCTTTGTCAGGTTGCTCTGTGCTAAGTAGCAGGCTGACACTAGAATGGTATCATCCATTGCGGGAATATCCAAGACAAATAAAACCCATTCAAAGCTGGGTAAATTGGAAAATGCAAAGGGCCATGTTTCCTTTTGGGAAACCCAATAAGACAGCTCAGTTGCACTACTTACTAAATAGATAGGGAACTTATCTCTCTTGGAATTCTTAAGGTTTTTGGAAGTGGAAAAAGATTCACTTATAAAAGAAAAATTAGCACCAGAATCAAGTAAACATTCATAAGGAGAGTTTTTGGAATGGAAAAGGACAAATCTTGAACTTGGAGCAACTAGTGTCATGCAAGTGCAAAGATTGACTTGCTGTAATTTAGATAATGTGTAGCCTTCCTTGCAAGTGCCAGGAAAAGTACAAGCTAATTTTTTGACTGTTTAGCCGCTTCACGCTCTAGCCGCTGTGCACAACTATTGACATCATGTTTACCTCCACAATACATACATAACTTGTTATAATTATGGCCAGAAGTTAGCTTAGGCAAATGAGCAGCATTTAAAGCAAAAGAAATGCTGGAAACCTTGTGTCAATAATTGCTTGATGGTCTCTCACAATGGGGCAGCACGTTGGATGATATCTTTGATGAATTTGATTGGATGATGAATGGATAAATGGAAAACAGCAGGGAGAAGATCTCCTTTACTAAAAAAGATTGGCCTCTTGTGAGCCCATGATACAACAAGCCAAAAGGCAATTTTTCCGCCCCAAAAGAGCTCTACAGGCTCTATAGGCCTTGTTACTTGGTTTGGGCTACATGAGCCCACATGGCATCAGTCCCTGTAGCCTTACAACCAGCCTATTCTGGTCCATTCTGGTTTTTTCACCATTACAGGGCTGAACCAGACCCTTTGCTGTTCAATCCCTGGCTGGTTGTCTGATACAACCAGCCCAGTTAACATTATTTTCTTACTTACGGGCTGGTTGCCTCATGCAGCCAGCCACTGGCCCCACATATGGGCCAGGTGGGACCCAGGACTTACCTGGGTCCGGTCTCAACCTCACTTGGGGGGGGGGTGTAACCGGCAGACATGCCACCTCCCCCCCTCTTTCTCTCAAATCCCTGGTGGGGGGGGGTCAAATCCCCTCACCAGTGGCCCTGGCGGTTGATACCTCCAGGGCATAGTCAAGAACAGTGGGCTGGGGGTGGTCAGATCCCCTCAGCCCGTTGCTCCTCCCCCTTGGTAAAGGGGGGGGGAGAGCGCCCCTCTTGCTTTTCTGGTGGGAAGGTGATCAGATCCCCCCCACCGCCGGTTTCTCTCTCTGCAACTGGCATCGTCATCCCCTGGGAAAGGGGGTGATGAAATCCCCCCTTCCCTGACCAACCACCTCATTGCGGTTGGTCGCTGGCTGGTTCAAGCCAGCCAGCCACCCCCTCCCCCTTGCAATTGAAAGCAAGGGGAGGGCGAGGGAGCCAGGGCCGCTGGCCCTTGCTCCCGCGGCGGTGGCCGCTGTTTGCGACCAGCCAGGCCCGGGCGGCGTTGTACTGCGCGGGATCCCTTGGCCATCCCAACAGCCCCGCACGGGCCGTTGGGCCATGCCTGGGCCAAACCCAGGGATACAAGCGGCCCCAAGTGGGCCGCGGAATGGGCAGCAGCCCCGAGCAGGCTGCGACACGGGCGGCAACCCCAATGGGAGGCCCCAAGCCCACAACCTGAGACAAACACACTTTGACAGGCCAGCCCGTCTGGCCAAGTATGTCCTAAATAAACCTTGGGCCCAATTATTCCCATACAAGCCCATCTGGCTGTATTTGCCCATATTCCCCACCGGGCCGGTTAGGGCCCCTGTATCAATGAGCCTGTTTCACACATTTTGAGGCCAGTTTCCCCAAATCAGTGACATTCACACAGGCCCATATGGTCCGTGTGAGCTTCCAATGGGCTGGAAAGGCCCATATGTGCATCCCATTTGGATTACACTTATACGTAGAACACACGTAAGTGCATACTTATTTTAACACACCCCCTTAATCCAAAAGGGGTGACATCTGCATGTTAGTCACAAAGCCTTGATGTTTGTTCCTATCTAAAGCCTTAGTCAAGATATCTGAAATTATTGCTCCAGTGGGCATGTACCTCAACACAATTTTCTTGCAGTTAACTGCATCACAAATATAGTTATAGTGAACATCAATATGTTTTGTTCTTGAATGGAACACTTGGTTTTGCGCCAAAGCAATGGCACTCTGGTTATCAGAATACAAAAATGCAAAAACTTGTGGTTTATGTGTATCCTCTAAGACTTTTCTCAACCATTTTGCTTCCTGTGAAGCTGCTAAGTAAGCTCTATACTCAGCCTCTGTTGATGAAAGACTTATTCCCAACACCTTCTTGGACATCCATGACACCAGATTCTTCCCTAAGAAGAATACAAAACCACTTGTTGATTCTCTAGTGTTACCATCTGCCCAAATTGCATTGGAATAACCAACCAAATCAAAGTTTGCTGAATTTGTAAACAACAGTCCCAGACTGTGCGTTCCTTTAAGATACCTCATAACTCTCTTAAATGCTGACCAATGCCTCATGCTTAGCTTCTCTAAGTGTTTCCACAAGAAGCCAATTGCAAAAGCAATATTGGGCCTTGTACACTGCCCCAAATAATTAAGCAATCCAATAGCTGACCTGTAGTCATTCCCAGATTGAACAAACTCCAGATACTCCTCATCTGTAGACTTCTCTAAACAAATGTTTGACTGCATGGGAGTACCAAAATCCTTTGCATCCTCTAAGCCATATTGCTTAAGAAGTGATATAAGTCTTTGCTATCCTGAGGGAAACTTTGGCAGGAACCAGCTACTAGATGGTTTGATTAGTCTTTCGCCCCTATACCCACCTGTTGCGCCAGACCAAGATCTTTTATCTTGAATTCCTTTTTGAGTGTCTCCATGACTCTCTCTTTACCATTTCCAATAATGATAATTTCATTGACGCATACAAACAAAATTGCATCCTTTCTTACAAAAAGACAAGGGTCGGCCTCAGCATTCTTCAAAACAATCTGTATCAGTTTCTCACTCATGGTATTATACCACAATCTAGCTGCTTGCTTCAATCCATAAAGGGATCTACACAGCTTTAGGACATATTGCCCTTTATCTGCTGAAAGAAAACTTCTAACACAGATTTTCTTCATGGTTTCTGGTTTAGTCTCTACTAACCATTCACAAAAACCATCAGGGATTGACATATAAACAGTCTCCTCCTCTCCAAGGTTTGCATTCAAGTATGCTGTTACAAAATCAGCTTGTCTTATTTCTTCTCCCAACTCCACTTCCAGAGCAATGATGTACCTGAAGGTGGACAGCCTTCCGGTTGGTGAGAAAATTTCTTGGTAATCAATACCCTCTCTGTCTGCTTGAAGCCCTGTGCAACACATCTAGCTTTGAATCTTTCCAAAACTCCATTTGTTTCAAACTTCTTGTTTAACACCAATCTAGACCCCACAATGGTCTTTCCTTTTGGAACAGAATCCCACTTAACCACTTCAAAGACACTATTATTTTCTAGAGAATCAAATTCCTCAAAAATAGCACTCTTCCAGTTGGCTCTCTCATCAGAATGCATAGCTTGGCCAAAGCTATTTGGGTTAACCCTGTTACCCATTTCTGAACTCAAATCTAGGACTTCATTGAGCATACACTGTTCCTGAAATGTATCTTCCTCATATCCTGCGGCGGCATAATGGGACTTTGATTCCCCATACCTATCAACTGGCACTCTAACCCTACCACTCCTTCTTACTGGAGGTGGAGGCTCATCAGTTTCCCAATTAAGGGACTCCCCTGAAGGGGGCACTGAACCCTCTGGCAGCATGTCTGCCATCTCTTCATCTTCTGGAACCACATGTTCCTTGGCCTTTGCTGGTGAAATAGGTGCTAATTCTATTTCTTTCTGTGACTTATTCACAACAAAATCTTCACTCCTTTTGAGTGGAAAGTTACTTTCATCAAATTTTACATCCCTACTATGGATAACCTTTCTTTTCCCTTGACAATAGATCCTATATGATTTACTGATTGAATCATAGCCTACAAGTTCCCAAGTTCTGGCTCTAGGGTCTAATTTTCTGACCATCTCATTATGGTGAACACTATAATACACCAAGCAACCAATTGTTTTAGGTGTGATGTTTTGGGGCACAACTTCCAAAACTGATAATGAGGACACTTCCCATTAACACTTACAATGTTATGCAACATACAGACTGTACACATCAACTCAGCCCATAGGAACTTTGGTAGACCAGATTGAGACATAATAGTTCTGACCTTGTCCAGTAAAGTCCTATTTATTCTATCAACTATTCCATTATTTTGTTGAATACTTGCAGTAGTGACTATATGAACGATACCATAATCTTTCAATAACCTCTCAAACTATTTACTAAAAAATTCACCATCTCCATCAGTGATAACCCTCTTGATCTCCTTCATTAGACCATTCTGTTTCCAGACTTTGAAGATTACAGAAACCTCCTCTGTGGTCTTATCCTTAGATTTAATTGGTTTAAACCAAACATAATTAGTTGCAGTATCAACTAAATTGATGAAGTATCTTGCCCCAACAAGGGACTCCGGTGTGAATGGCCCTGCCAAATCAATCAAAAATTACTCTCTAGGAACATGAGTGCAATCTCTACTCTTTGAGAACACATTTCTATTCTTAGCCCCTAAGGTACAACTCTCACAGTTGCTGTCCTTTACCTTATGGCCACTTCTATTGTGAGAAAAAGTGCTCAAAGCTGAGATTTTGGACAAGCTTGCACACAAAATTTTGTTCCAAACCTGTCCACTAAGAACAGTTCTACCATTCATATGAATAAAAAACTTATCTTCTTTAAGATAACAAATCTGGAAACCTTTTTTCCACAACAATCTAAGGGACACAAGGTTATAAGACAACTCTGGTACATTGAACACTTTCTCAAAAGAAATTTTGAAACCCTAGTGATTTGCCAGAATAACTTTTCCAATTCCTTTAATCTGAATTTTTCTGCCTTTCTGACCAATATTTACAACTCCATCATAATCACTAAGATTTGAAAATACATTTGGTTCAAAGAACATGTGATCTGTACAGCCAGAATCAATCAAAACAAGAACATCCTCCTTAAATCCTCCTAATAGGAAAGAAGATTTATCAGTCACTGATAAGTTCTCATCTTTGAGGTTAAGATTACTCACTTTGTAATCAATCAAGTCCATTTCTTGATCCTCATTAATTTTGGCCTTCTTGTTGGGACCTTCTTCCACAACAACCATTTCCATTGGAGCATCAAAAACCACCATTGCAACATTTTCAGTAGTGAGGTTGACCTCCTTGTCATTCTCTTTGGACTTCTTCCTCTTCTTGGCCTCCTTGCAATCCTTAGCATAATGCCCCGTATTCTGACAATTATAGCATAAGACCTTGGACAAATCCTTTTTTGCCTTCTTGCAAGATTTTCCAATCTTACCAACAAGGGCTGTTCCAGAACCCACCTTCATCTTGAACTGAAGATCATCCTTTTCAATCCTTTTCAGCACATCCTCCTCCCCAGGAAGAGGATCCAATTTTGAAATATTTCGGACTAAAGAATCAAACTCCTTTGGTAGCTTCTAAAGGATTAAGAGTGACAAACACTCAGTATCCATTTTAAGTCCTGATGATTTAAAATTGGCTATGCTAGACCTAGCCTCTGCAACAAACTGTTTGCAATTCAAATATTGTAACTTAAATAGTTTATTGAAAGCTATACCCTTCTGGTGAACAGAATCACCAGCATACTTTGACTTAAGCAACTTCCAAAAGATGCTGCCCCTCCTCCTCTCATCTTCCCTAAGAGAATTTCCAACCCATGTCACATGATTCTCATCAAGATGCCTAAGGATGAGATGATAAGACTTTTTCTCCACTTCTGAACTGATCAAAGTGTCATCTGCATCCATTATCTCCCCACAACAGATGTTGTCAAGCTCACTATCCATAAGGACAGCCCAAGCATTATAATTCTGACTGTTCAAAACTAACTTGGTGGAGCTAACATCAGGGATATAGTACATATTCTTGGAAAACTTGAGGTCTTTGAGGTTCTCCAGAGTAAGGCACAAGGGTCTAGATGGCTTGGAAGTAATCATGATGTTGGTACTGATAATGTGTTATAATTATGGCCAGAAGTTAGCTTAGGCAAATGAGCAGTATTTAAAGCAAAAGAAATGCTGGAAACCTTGTTTCAATAATTTCTTGATGGGCTCTCACAATGGGGCAACACTTTGGATGATATTTTTGATGAATTTGATTGGATGATGAATGGATAAATGGAAAAAAGCAGGGAGAAGATCTCCTTAAATAAAAAAGATTGGCCTCTTGTGAGCCCATGATACAACAAGCCAAAAGGCAATTTTTCCGCCCCAAAAGAGCTCTACAGGCTCTACATGCCTTGTTACTTGGTTTGGGCTACATCAGCCCACATGGCATCAGTCCCTGTACCCTTACAACCAGCCTATTCTGGTCCATTCTGGTGTTTCCACCATTAAGGGGCTGAACCAGACCCTTTTCTGTTCAATCCCTTGTTGGTTTTCTGTTAAAACCAGCCCAGTTACTCTTATTTTCTTACTTACGGGCTGGTTGCCTCATGCAGCCAGCCCCTTGCCCCACATATGGGTCAGGTGGGACCCAGGACTTACCTGGGTCCGGTCTCAACCTCACTTGGGGGGGGGGGTGTAACAGGCAGACATGCCACCTCCCCCCCTCTTTCCCTCAAATCCCTGGTGGGAGGGGGGTCAAATCCCCTCACCAGTGGCCCTGGGGGTTGATACCCCCAGGGCGTTGTCAAGAACAGTGGGCGGGGGGTGGTCAGATCCCCTCAGCCCGTTGCTCCTCCCCCTTGGTAAAGGGGGGGGGGGGGGGAGAGCGCCCCTCTCACTTTGCTGGTGGGAGGGTTATCAGATCCCCCCCACCGCCGGTTGCTCTCTCTGCAACCGGAATTGTCATCCCTTGGGAAAGGGGGTGATGAAATCCCCCCTGCCCTGAGCGACCACCTTGTTGCGGTTGGTCACTGGCTGGTTCAACCCAGCCAGCCACCCCTCCCCCTTGCAATGGCAAGCAAGGGGAGGGGGAGAGAGCCGGTGCCGCCGGCCCTTGCTCTTGCGGCGGTGCCCGCCGTTTGCAACCGGCCGGGCCCGCACTGTGTTGTACCGCGCGAGATCCCTTGGTCGCCCCAACAGCCCCGCATGGGCCAAACCCAGGGATACAAGCGGCCCCAAGCGGGCCACGGCACGGGCAGCAGCTCCAAGCAGGCTGCAACACGGGCGGCAACTCCAATGGGCCGCCCCAAGCCTCAAACCTGAGACAAACACACTTTGGTGGGCCAGCCCATCTGGCCAAGTATGTCCAAAATAAACATTGGGCCAAATTATGCCCATACAAGCCCATCTGGCTGTATTTTCCCATATCCTCCACTGGGCCCATTAGGGCCCATGTATCAATGAGCCTGTTTTGGGCATTTTGAGGCCAGTTTCCCCAAATAAGTGACATCCACACAGGCCCATATGGTCCGTGTGAGCTTCCAATGGGCTGGAAAGGCCCATATGTGCATCCCATTTGGATTACACTTATACATAGCACACACGTCAGTGCATACGTATTTTAACATAACCCACTCTTTTCCCTCCTTAACCATTACTCATTCTGGAGCATCCCAGTTTCTTTATGCAGGAAATTCGGAGTTTTGGCAACAAGTTTTCCTTTTGGGTTGGAGTGCAAGGTTGGAATTGGTCTGGATTGCTTCAGATTATTTAAAGGTTGTTTCAAGGATTTGTCCTTCTTCAGAGTCAAAGTTGACGGTCCATTGTTGTTTTGTCAAGGGTGGTTCTTGTTGTGATAACCATTATCAAGCTCAATCACCAAGTGAATTAACTTCTGAATGGAGGTTGTCTTATGTGCCCCAACTGCAAGTTGTTCAATTAGGCGTGCCGGTAAACCTTGTCAAAAATCATATAAAAGGGCTGCCTTGTTCCATTTGATGCAAGACTTCAGAGTTCAAAAATTGGAAATATAAATGGAGGTTCTACTATTTTCCTTCATGACTAGATTATTGAGTTTGTATTTGGCATTTCAAAATTCATTAGGGCTGCCAAACAGGGTGAACAGCTGTTGCTTGAAATTTTCCCAATTTTTGAGAATACATGTGGGGCTAGTGTTATCTAATAGTTTGGGGTAAGGTTTGAACAACTGCAAGGCTCTTCCACAAAGGAAGGAAGATGCATACATAACTCTAGGTCTATCAGTAGGGAAATTTTGAGGATTTTCTGAGAAGATGATTTTTCAGGACTGTAGGTAGGATCTAAGGTTATGTGGGTGTTCCCCAGTAAAGTGATCAGGCTGCTTCATACCTGGGGTGCAAAAACTAGGACCACTTGGACCAGATTGCAAGGCAGTTTGGTTAAGTTCCTGAATCAAAGTTGTGAGTAAGGTTGAAGCACCGGGTTTGGGAGCATTATTGCAAGCCTGCTATCTACCATGAGTCAAGTTTTCATTGAAAGAGTCTTCAATTTATTTGAGAGGGTCCACTTCTTCCCCCAAGGGAGCAAGGGGATAATCAAGAGGTTCAACCAAACAAGATTTGGAAGAAGGGAAATGGTCTAAAGGTTTTCTGGCCCAAGAAACGCTGGATCTCCCTACCAAATGGATATCATCATTGTAAGGGGTGAGGGAAGCATTCCCGGTTGAGCAAGTACCTAACATTGTAAAAGAAATCTATTATATGTTTGCAAGCTACAATGTATGAGTTGAGTTAGTTAATTTACTGTCACACAACCACCCCAAGTACTATAGGGAAATCTTAGATGATTGTGAGCGCAAATGGAAAGCTGAGTGAAAGGGCAAGTGCAAGGTAGCAAGGGCTAACTACAAAGTGAAAAATTATGGTGGAGTAAATTGAACACCCAGCAAGAGGGATGAATGTTCCAATGGATGGGAACCAAACCCAATTCCAATGTGATGACTGGATTTAGAAAAATGCAAGAACGTATGAAATTAACTAACTGAGAAAACAACCCCCAGGCAGGTGGAGTAGCCTTTATAAGGTAATCCAAGATGACTAGATACAACCTGATGGATGGTCAACTAAAGTTTTGAGCAATGAGGCAATGAATGACATGGAAAGAGCACAAAATTAAATAGCAGTATGAATTGTTTCCAAGGTCTTTGCGTAAGTGCAAGAAAATAGGGGACAAAGGCATTTGGATGTAACAGTTGAGACATGAGGGAGTGACATCAGAAGGGATGCAAATATAAAGGTGTAGTTTTTGAAGGTTAAGGGACTAGTCCATTTGCAAACTATACAGTTGAGTTGGCTAATTGATTAGCGTGGGTGCAAACTAGCAAGAGCATGTGACCAGAAATGGGAACCCAAGGGCTATTGATACCCAGGGTGAAAAGGTGGAGTCTGAATGGATGGTTGACCAAGGTAGATTTGACTGCAAGATTTGCAAGTGGATGCTGATTCAGTCACTGAGGATGGAAGGTTGCTATGCAAGCCAGAGTTGATAAGCAGAGGCACCATTGATGTTGTGCTTCTAGTTTGTCATGCTTATGGACTGAGGTAGATGGTACTGAGGAATAGAGTATATTAAAGTGGGAGGACAATAACTCTTGAGCTCAAAGTGTGACACCAACTGAGCAAGGGGGGGACCGCTGGGTGTTTGTTGGCGGCCAAGCAAGGGAGGGGGGGGGGCCAGCTTCCCACTGAGAAAGGGGGGGGGCTGCTGGGTGTCTGTTGGTGGCCGACTGAGGGAGGGGGGGCGCTGGGTGTTGGTTGGCGGCCAAGAAAGGGAGGGGGGCGGCAGCCGACTGAGCAAGGGAGGGGCCAGTGTAAGACTCCAAACGGTGCTAAGCTGCAGGAAGTTCTGCGGAGGGGAAAGGTTCTGTGAAGGCTGCCCTCCTAAGAGTTACAATAATATTTAAATGGAACCATACTAGAGGTCCAGGAACTTGTAAATAAGGGATCAATGTAAGGGATGAGTTTGAGAATAGTCGGTAGCAAGGGAATCAACACTATCTGAGGCAAGATGGTGGAGGGAAAGGCTTGAACAAAATAAGTCAAATTTCTGTTCAGAGTTCAATGGAACAAGGCAGTTGAAAGTAAAAATTCCCTCAAGCTAATAACTCTGGTTGTCAGAAGAAGATTATTAAAAATCAACTCAATCCCAACAAGCCTCCAGGTTCTCAATGAACCTGCCCAACTCTCCGCAATCAAGCGCTTGGAGGGTACCAGATAACTGTGGGTGGATGAAAAAAACAAAAGAAATTTGTTTTTGAAGTTCTAGAAGCAAAGCAATAGCAGATTTGAACAAGAATAACCCAACACTTCTCAAGGAACTCAAGAGTAGCATGGCGGAATTCAAATTTAAAGGATAAAGGGAGGTATAAAACTCCAGGTTTTAAGCTTAATAAGACTTCTGAAATCAATTGTGATTGGATTCAGAAAGATTATCAGGAAGGATCAAGACCAGTATGGTCAAAAAAAGGGATCAAGGAGTGGTATAACACACTCAAGAATTCCAACAGACAGAATTCTCTTCAACCAGCAAGGCTAGGGTTGGTGATAAGGATCAGGGTTATAGATGCATGGATCCAAAAATTGAGTATAGAGACTCAAAGGATCAAGGGAAAATCATGGATATACCCAGAATGAGGATCAGGATCAAATTTACTGTGATCACAGGGGGGACATACCCACAGACTCCCATGGATGATTGGAAAAAGGCAGGGGAGTGCCCCTCCTTTTATAGACAATAGTTCTGTAGACTATTTACAACAGAGATTTACAAATATTTTGGAAAAAAAGTTTTTTTTTTTGGATTGTCATGAGAAAACAAAAGGGTAAAAAAGAAACAACAAACACTCAAAAAAAAGAAGAACTGAATCAAAACCCCAGCCCATGCCAATGATAGACAAGGGAAGGAGAGTAGCTAGTGAGGGGCCGGCGGACCTGATGAAATGCCTGGGCAACAGTTGAGAACCGTGTGGGCAACTGAAAAGCCAGGAGGGGGACCAGTGAGCTGGAGGTGGATCAAGGCGGTGGTGAAAAGGTTTCAAAGACGGCAAGCAACACTTGCAGTCATTGGCCAACGGATTGGGCAGAGGATGATGGTGATTGATTAATTGGATGTGATGGAAAAATGCAATGGGTGAGCTTGAGTTGATTTTCTTCATTTTTTTTGTTGCCGTTGTCAAGATGGGTTGATCTGATTTGACCAAACAATTAGGTTGGGATGGTGGTTTTTTTTGGGTGACTGTTGGTCTGATGATGGGGAGTGTGGTGGATGGTCACCAACCACCACAAGAAAGCTTGTGGTAATTGGTCAATGGCCATCCCTTATTGACTGATAGGGTGATGATGATGACTTGGATGATGATAATGACAATGATAAGCGGGGTTGATTGCCATCCGCGCACGGGTTTGGCAAGAAAGACAAAAAAAACAGGAACCTGAAGGATGAGGAGTGAAGCAAGGAGGACTTGAAAAACGGGAACAGGGGTCTAGGCACTGAGAGATCTTCCTAGACAAGTGGGAGAAGGAAAAGTTGAGACTTGGAAACTGAAATAGGAAATGATTATGGAAAAAATACTTTGTTTCTTTTGAAGTTTTACTGATTGATAAGGGAATGTGAAAAAATAAAATTCAAAAAATTTCCATAATTCATGAGGTGTCCCTGATTGGTCACCACATCATTCCCCAACTTACAGACTGTCACTAGTCTGCATCTTGAACTTGAAGATATAAAGAGGACTAAAAATACAAGGAAATTGAACAGAAAATTGGCCATTTCTTGATTTTGAGAGGGATTGAAAAGTTGGAAAATATCTTGATCCATCCAAAAGAGCCCTGAAGTTGGTAGATATAAAACAAAGAAGGCCTTGCAGGTGCTCACGTATGTAGCGTACAGTAGATTTGAAAACAAAAACACAGCAAATAACCCTGGTGGTTTACAATTGGGAGGACTTACTTCTAAGACAAGTTGCCTCCACAACAATGAAAGTTCTTGACTTGATCAGCAGAGAACCTTCTGGCCAGTTGAGTACCATCCAGCTCCTCCAAACTATAAGATCCACCTCTAACTTTGCAAACCACCCAATAAGGAACATTCCAACAATTTGAGAAAAGCTTTCCCCATTTGTTCTCCAAAGATCAATTATAAGCTAAAACTAGATAACCAGGGTTTAGGAAATCCCTGATTTAATTGGAGGAGTTTTCCTCCCAATACTGGACTGATTTTTCTCTGGACTCCATCATCTTCTGATAAGCTTCATCTTGAACATCTTCAATTTTCTCCAGTTGCTTGGATCTAGCAACTAATAGATCAGTGGTTGAGGACACCTTCTCCCAAGGGATACCCAAGAAATATTCCATTTCCAGATCCAGAGGAATAAATGCTCTTTGGCAAAAGTTGATTTCATAAGGTGAGTAGCTAGTGGTTCTTTTAGTTGAGATTTTATCAGAGAAGAGAACAAGAGGAAGGAATTTGCAACAATGCTTGCCAATTTCACCAGAAAGATTTACAAGGGAAGCCTTCAAAGGAGCATGGCCTTGTTCCACCATGCCTTGGCCTTCAGGATAATAAGGGGTAGGAAATCTATGTTGTCCAGGAAGAGATCTGATCATTTTAGCAAGTTTTCCCCCAAATTCCAAGCCACTATCAGTAGAGTAAGATTGATCCAGGCCATAACACATTGTCCAGGTCTCATAGAGGAAAGCTTCCACTGATTCAGAGCTAAGATTCTTAAGAAAATTTGCTTCAACCCATTCAGAAAAATAATCTCTAGCCACAATGAGGTACTTAGAACAACCTGCCTTAATATGAACCACATCCATAGCAATCCTTCCAAAGACAGTGGAATCCCCAGTGCAATAAAAAATTTCAGCTGGATGCCTAAGATCACATTTTTGAAAAAATTTACAACTCTTGCACCATTGGGAGATGGAATTCTTCAGTGATGGCCACCAGAATTGTTTGGATAATTTTCAATAAGTTTTGGTTTCCCCACAATGACCAAGACCTTCATGGAGAGTTTCAAGGATAGAATCTTTTTTAGAAGGGATAGGAACAACAATAAGAGCACATGGATTTCCTCTTTTCATAAGCCTAGAGCCTTGGAAAAAGAAATGAGAGGACTTTCTTTTAAGCGATTGGAATTCTTTAGCAGAGAAATCAGGAGGTTTTTGGAGAGTTAAAAGTTTTGCTCTAGTTTAAGCCAGAAGCCTTGTTGAAAGACAGAATAATGTTGAGAAGAGAAAGACAAGACAGGTTGGATCAAAGGTTCTTCTTCATTGTAATCCATCCCAAAATCAGATTCATTGTCTCCAAGAGGTTGTTGAGATAAACCATCAGGCATAGTGAAAGATTTCCTAGGACTATGAGCAATATCAAAAGAAAAAAGCTGGATAAAGGCAACCCAACAAGCCATAGGAGTATTGGGGAGGCTGGGAGCATTGATCATCTCAATGATGGATTGAGCATCAAATTGAAGTTCAAAATTTTGGCCCCAGAGAAAAGTTTGAATTTTCTTCATCATTCAAGCCACACCACAAGTTCCAATTTGGGCTGGGAGTACCTAGAATCTACCTCTGAAAATAGAAAAGATTCATAAAGAGCAGGAAGTGCCCAAAATTTTCATCTTCCTGGGTAAGAACAGCACCAACAGATGGAGAACTAGAATCAACAGCCAGCTTGATCTTGACAGCCCCAGGTCCATAAGCAATCTTTTTCAAAACTATATCTTTTCCAACCATCATTCTGAGCAACTGAAAAGAATGTTCACACTCTTGGGTCCAAATCCATTCATCATCTTTCCTGTTTGGACAACATAAGGTGGCACATATTTTGGATAAGGATGGGATAAAGATTCTAACATAAGTGAAAAAACCTAGGAAGTCCCTAACTTCAGTGGGATTGATTGGAGTAGACCAAGAGATGATTTTGTTGAATTTTGCTGGTGCCATCCTTTTTCCTTCATTGAAGACCACATGACCAACAATTTCCAGAGCAGGTACACAACCAGCCAGTTTGGATCCAGGGACAGTAAGGCCAGATTCCTCAATTTGAAACAGAATCCTTTCCAAAGTAGTAGCATATTCCCAAATAAAACAAAAAATTCCCAAATGCCAAGGTAAGAGCTCATTATCATAGTCAGAAACTGGACCTTTAATTCTACCATTGTCAATAAGGATACCAGCACAAACAGATATTTATCCTGGAGGATCCACATCATCTGAGCCTGATAGACTGCAACCAAATTGGTGGCACCTTGAGGCAATCAAGTAAGATAAAATCAACCAAGAGGAGTATTGAAAGTAGTGAGAGGGTGAGAAATAGGATTTAAGGATTGTTTGTCATAGCCTCCCATAATGTCCCCCAGACCATAGCAAGCTCTCCCAGAGAAAGATTCAACAAATTCTTCAGTAGCAGAGGGAATACCAGAGTCTTTAATAGTAACTTTATTAAGAGGTTTGACATCATGAACAATTCTAAGTTTACCATTAATCTTGAGGAAACAGAATACAGGGCTGGAATAACTAGAGGTTGACTGCTCATATAGGCCAGTACAAACTTGTTCTTGGACCAACTTGATAAATCCATCAACTTTAGCAGCAGGGATAGGGATCTTCTTCTTTTTCCAAGGATTATATTCAACTACAGGAATGATATAAGGGAGGCCATAGGATTCTTTCAATAGACCTCTAGCTTCTTCACAGAAAGCAATAGAATTTTCCCTTAGAGATAAGACATTTTTGATCAAATTTAACTCATCAGGAAGAAGCCATCCATCTGGACCAAATTCAACCACCTTCAGACATTCTTCAGACACTTGACCATTGGGCACAAAGGGACCAGTAAGGGATTGAGGAAGACCACAGTAAGGATCACAAGATAATGAAAGACACATAAGAGGAGGATTGAGGTTGAGAGGCATGGGCTGGTTGACTGGTTGGACCTTCTTGGCAACTGGCTTGTAATTGGTGGAAAACAAGAGAAGTTCTTGTTTCCTCCAAGAGTTGACCAGTGGGACTTGATTAAAAAAACTGAGTCCAAGTTCCAACAGTTTTGTTAACTTCTGCGTCTCCTTCACTTATTCTCATTCCTATTGCCGCCATGCGGACAGTGGACGCCGCCCGGGTGTCCACCTCAAGATCTCAAATCCCCCATGGGAAGGGGAGAGCCACCCAATCTGATTCCTCCTTAACCAGTCTCCTGAGGATCTTTGATCATCGGCATCCCTGACCTGGGTGGTCTCACTTTCTTCTTCTTCTTCATTGTCCTCCTCATCCTTTCATCATTGTTTTCCATCCTTCTCGTCTTATTGTTTCCTTTTCAATTCTCCCCTACATCCTCCTCACATTCATCTGTCGGCTATCCAACCCATCCGTTGGCTATCCAACACAACACTGCGATCCATCAAATCATCACCATTGGGCACTCAACTTCATTCATCTGGTAACTGGTAAGAGCCAGTCTCTTTGCGTTCTCAAGTCCTCAATGCCTAACTCCTCAACACATTATCAACTGTCCGCCTCAGAACATCAATCCTCTGCGACCCAACCAATGCTTGATTCACTGCCCCAAACATTGTTGTGAAGCTGTCTTGAAGACCTGTTGGTCTCATTTCTATTCTTCTGCTCCTCTGTGTTGTTTTTCATTTTTACTCATTTGTTTATCTCATGCGTTAGCACGTTGGTTTGTTTTCAAACTCAATTCAATCCCATTATAAGTTTCCACGTCCAATGTTCTGCAATATCCTTGAAGGGTGCCTTTTTCATTAAGGTAGAACCAGGAGATAATACGCTGCTCACATGTGTGGCACAAGGTAGGGTTTTGAAAATGATGGTGGAAGGTTGCCCTGGCAGTGCACAATTGGGAGGAATTACTTGTACCCCAAATTGCCTCCACTGAAGCCCATATTCCTCTGTACCAAAACCACCAAGAATAGAATCAAGATCAGGATCTAGTTTTGACTCATTAGGGACATTCAAACTGGGACTGATTAAAGATTTATCAGGCCTAAGAATACAAGGAAAAGAAGACAAAACAGATCCAGAGAAAGAAGGAAAATAAATATTTTGTGGTTTTTTTGTTTTGACATGTTTTTGATTTTTGATATTTTCTAGTTTAGTTGAAAAAGATGAAAAGAATGAAAAATAAGCCTGGGAGATGAGAGTTGACCCTTGAGTTGAAGTCTGAGGCTGAAAGGAACTACAACTATTAGTAGGATCAACTATTCCCATAAAAAATGAGAGGAATTGGAATTATCCTTCTGCTTCCCCTTTAAAGACAATTTAGAAGAATTAACAGGAAAATCTCTTTCCCAAAAACCATAATCCAAATAAAAGATAGGAACTTCAATCTTTCTACCATCAGCATCAGGGAGAAGAATTCTCTCCCCAACTTGATCAGAAAACATCAGAGTAGCACCAAAATCCATCAAGAAAGGTCATCCCAAAATCATAGGCCCTTCCAAAAAAGTGATCCACAAATGAGAGGTTCCAAAAATATTTTGACCAATCCTGACTGGGAAATCTTCAGAAATACCAACCAATTAACAAGATTGATTACCTATCCCATAGAATGCAGAATTGGAGCTGAACCTAGGACTGAGTTTGAGTTTACAGGCCATAGAATCCAAAATTAAGTTGAGCTGAGATCCAGAGTCCACAAGACAAGAGGCAGTTTTAGCTGAGTCACCAAGATAACAGTGGAAAAAACCAAGAGGAAAGGAGTAAATATTGGAATCTGAAGAGAGGCTAGTTCCACCAGAGTCCTCCATTAAAGTGCCAGAGGAGATCTTTAGTTCTTCAGGATCAATCTCCACACACTGACAAGAGACCCATTTCTTCATTCCTTCAGCAACAGATGGAGAGATAAATAGGCGTTCAGCCTCAGATAGATCAGGTATTTTGAGATCAGAAATTTTATTTAATACTCCTTCCACAGCATTTTGGTAGTCCTTGGAGATTCCCCTTTCAAATCTAACTTTGGGCTGGGTGGAGGGAGGAAGTTAATAAGAGGCAGGAACTAAAGTGGGATCAGAAGACTGAGGTAACCTGGATGAATTAGGAGGATCTGAGTGAACTGTAAACCTTTCCACAAGTTGCTCCTTTTCCACCTACATATCTTCTACAACAGAGTAAGGAGACTCAGGTGAGGATTGTTGTTTGACTGGTTTTTGAAGAATTGAAGTTGGAAAGGAAGGGGCTTTGTGAGGTTTTGGTTCCTCATGTTGTTTCCTGGCTGGATCAGATTGATAAGTAGTCCCAGAAAGACTGGAGGAAGAGATAGTTGGAGGATACCTGGCTTGAAGAGTACCACAGGAGGATTGGAAATCACAAGAAGAAAGAGATTCTTTCATTGGAGGTGGGGGTTGATAAGAGGCCACCACATGACAAATAGGGCAAGATGAATCAAAAGGGATCAGAGCACCATTAGGAAGAAAAAAATTGTTCCCCTTCTGCTCCACCAACTTTTCCTTTATATACTTCTGGACTTCCAAGAATCTTCCAGTTTCATGGCCTTCCCTATGACAGTAGTAACATACCAGTGTATATTTAGGGACAGAAGTAGAGGGTTGAGGAGTAACAAGAGAAGAAATCTTTTGATCTATTTTTTTCTCAAAAGCTCAAAGAATCTTAGTTATTTTTTCTAAAGTAGAAGGTTCTTGAGTAGAATGAGGATCTGCTTTAGGTCTTTTATCTGCCATTCTCTTATTGATAATATTGTTGGACTCTTTAAAATAAGGAGCATGGACTCGTTCAGTGGTTCTAGGTTTTTCAAAGTTAAAGCAGTTTGACCTTTCATAACTTCATCCAAAGTACTCCTAAGAATAAGGAAAACAGGGAGCTTGAATTGATTATCCCTGGTGGTGATCAAAGATCCAGATTTGACCAATTTGTCCTTAATTCTTTCCTGCACAGCCAACAAAAAATATTGAAAGAATTGTTCTCAAACTTTGTCCACTGAATCAATGTGATTGTTTTGGATAAGATATTTATAGATAGGGTCACAAGACTTCCTAAAAGACTGGTAGTCAGAGGCTGGAGAGACACCACCATTCAAGATCTATTGAGAGACAAGATAATCCAAATCCTGCAAAGTAAACCAAGCTAAATCTATTTTACCCCAATATGCCAACATTGCCTCCCTCAGAAGCTTCCAGTCATGGGATTCAAATCCTGCAAACAACTTGATTACTTCCATAACCTCATCAGAGGAGATAAAGAATCATAACTGGTAGGCCATATTGTATTTGCTTGCTCCATCCACTTCAGCAGCCATTTTGTAAGAGTCCAAGAACTGTTCAACATTTACCCCATTGAACCCTAAGTTCTTGTTATGAGGTTTGATCTTGACCATCTTTGGTCAAGCAGAGGTGGTTGGAGTACCAGTAGATGCCATTTTGAAGAAAATAATTCCTAGAGGATCAAAAGATCAGATTTCCAAAGTGGCTCAAAAGTGGGGCAAGAGTAGGGTTTCACAAAAAAGGACAAGTACCTTGCCTGGATGGTGCAAAAATTGGGAGGACTTACTTCTAGGATAAGTTGCCTCCATGGATCAGATCTGAGGAGAGAGAGAGAAACAGAGAAGAAAAGAAAAAGATTGGATTTCAAATTTTGATTCCAAACGTTGATGATGATGATGGGACTGTAAATACCAAGGTTGCTGGTTCAATACAGGCCCAGGGGACCAAATTTAAGACTCCAAACGGTTCTAAGCCGCAGGCAGTTCTGCAGAGGGGAAAGGTGCTGTTTAGGCTGCCCTTCTAAGAGTTACAAGAATATTTAAATGTAACCAGAATTGAGGTCCAGGAGCTTGTAAATAAGGAATCAATGTAAGGGATGAGTTTGAGAATAGTTGGTAGCAAGGGAATAAACACTATCTGAGGAAAGATGGTGAAGGAAAAGACTTGAACAAAATAAGTCAAAGTTTTTTTCAGAGTTCAATGGAAAAAGGAAGTTACAAGCAACAACACCCGCAAGCTAATAAGTCTGTTCATCAGCAGAAGATTAGTAAAGATCAACTCAATCCCAACCAACCTCCAGGTTCTCAATGAAACTGCCCAACTCTCCGCAATCAAGCGCTTGAAAGGTACCAGATAACTGTGGGTTTCTGAAAAAAACAAAAGCAATTTTTTTTTGAAGTTCTAGAAGCAAAGCAATAACAGATTTGAACAAGAATAACCCAACACTTCTCAAGGCACTCAAGAGTAGCTTGGCGGAATTCAACTTTAAAGGATAAAGGGAGGTATAAAACTCCAGGTTTTAAGCTTAATAAGACCTCTGCAATCAATTGTGATTGGCTCCAGAAGGATGATCAGGAAGGATCAAGACCAGTATGGTCAAAAAAAGGGATCAAGGAGTGGTATAACACACTCAAGAATTCCAACAGACAGAATTATCTTCAACCAGAAAGGCTATGATTGGTGATAAGGATCAGGGTCATAGATGGAAGGATCAAAGATTTGAGTATAGAGGCTCAAAGGATCAAGAAACAATCATGGATATACCCAGAATGAGGATAAGAATCAAATTTACTATGATAACGGGGGGACATACACACAGACTCCCATGGATGATTGGAAAAAGGCAGGGGAGAGCCCCTGCTTTTATAAACAAGAGGTCTGTAGACTATTTACAAGAGAGATTTACAAATAGAGCAGGAATTTTTTTTTTTTTGGATTTTCATGAGAAAACAAAAGGGAAAAAAGAAACAACAAACACTCAAAAAAAAGAAGAACTGAATCAAAACCCCAGCCTGTGCAAATGATGGGCACGGGCAGGAGAGTAGCTAGTGAGGTGCCCGCGGACAAGCTTATGAGCCTGGGCAACAGTTGAGACCTGCGCGGGCAACAGACAAGCTGCGCAGGGGACCGGTGAGCTGGAGGTGGATCAAGGCGGTTGTGCAAAGGTTCCGACAACCGCAAGAAACGCTTGAACTCATTGGCCAATGGATTGGGCGGAGGATGATGGTGATTGGTTAATTAGATGTGATGGAACAATGATATGGGTGAACTCAAGTTTATCATTGTCATTGTTGTTGTTGCTGCCATTGAGATGGGTTGATCTGATTTGACCAAACAATTAGGTTGGGATGGTGGTTGTTTTTGGGTGACTGTTGGTCTGATGATGGGGAGCATGGTGGATGGTCACCAACAACCACAAGAAATCTCATGGTCATTGGTCAATAGCCATCAGTTCTTGATCAATAGGGTGATGATGATGACTTGGATGATGATAATTACAATGATGAGCAGGGTCAATGGCCATCTGCACGGGCGTTTGGAAATAAAAAGAAAAAAACAGGAACCTGAAGGATGAGGAGTGAAGCAAGGAGGAATTGAACACAGGGAACAGGGGTCTAGGCACTGAGAGATCTTCCTAGACAAAAGGGAGAAGGGAAAGTTGGGACTTGGAAACTGAAATAGGAAATCATTCCAGAATTTGTTTTTCTTTTGAAGTTGTATTGATGGATAAGGGAATGTAAAAAAATAAAATTCAAAAAATTTCCATAATTCATGAGGTGTCCCCTGATTGCTCACCACACCAGCAGCCGACTGAGCCAGGGGGTTGCCACTGGGTGTTGGTTGCCAGCCAAGCAAGGGGGGGCTGCTGGGTGTTGGTTGGCGGCCAAGCAAGGGAGGGGGGGGGGGTGGTGGAAAACTGAGCAAGGGTGGGGGGCCACTGGGTGTTGGTTGGTGGTCAAGCAAGGGAGGGGGGGGCGGCGGCCGACTGAGCAAGGGGGGGCTGGCGGGGTTGGTCAAGCAAGCAAGGTGGGAGTGGGGCCAGCGTGCCAAGTGAGATGGGAGGGGGAGAGGTGGGGTGTTGGTGAGTGAGTGGGAGGGAGTGAGAGGGGGAAAGAGGCAGGGAAAAGCGGAATGAGGAGGAGGGAGGGGGGAGCTTACCTGGGGAATCAACCAAGGGGGTGGGGGGGCCTGAAAGGGGATGGAGGTGGATGAATCAACCTATGAGCATCAGATGATGGGGAGGATGAGGAGGAGGGTGGGAAGCTTACCAGGAAAGCCAACCAAAGGAGGAGGGGAGGTGGTGGGTGAGGTGAAGGTGATGGGTGAGGTGGAGGTGGTTGATGAGGAGGGAGAAAGCGTGGACTGACCCTGACCAGTGGTTTGGTGGGGTGAGGTGGGCGGTTTGTCTGGTGGTTTGGTGTGGTGAGTGGGGGGGGGGTTGGAAGTTTTGAGTCTGTGTTGTCTAAGACCACCTCACCAAATGAGAAAAAAAATACAAACTCAGCCTAGGAATCTTGGGAGAACAACCAAAACAATTTGTCTAAGTCCACCCCACCAAATGAGAAAAAAAAAGAGTCAGCCAATGAATCTTGGGTGAACAACCAAAACCAAAAAATTTGGTCAAGAGATTTTTTACCTAATTCATAATTCAACATTACTCATCAAAGAAAGCCAGTGTAAAAGGAAGAATCCCTTCTCTCATAGAAGAAGATGAGGGACAAGATGAGACAGGAATGAATTGAGGTGGATCAGGAATATCATCTTCAAATATTTTGTCCCATTCATCTTTGATTTTGGCAAAAAAGATTGTGAAGGATTACACAAGTGATAATCCATTTGATGAGGAACTTCATGTCTTTGGGATTTTGAAGCTGGTTTTGCATTTCCCTTAAGCTTGCCCATCTTCCTTTCAGGACTCCTATGGCATGCTCAATCCAAACTTGTGATTGGGCAAGATGATAGTGGAAATTGGTTTTTCCTTGATTGTTGGACAAAACATTCCAGTATTCTGGAACCACATATTTTCCACTAGCTTAAGCTGAATAAGCCAGAAGGTATTGATTGTGGTAAAAGTAACTCTCTGATTGTTGGGAAATCTGCATCCAATCAAACACATATGAATCATGACAAGAACCTGGAAGGCCAGCATGGAGGGATATGAACTTCTTGTTTTTATCACAAACAAGTTGTATTCACACAGATTATCTAAAAAAAAAAACAGAAAAAACATTTTTGGTCAGTTTGTGATCAAAGGTGTTATCAAAGCAATTGGAAAAGATATGAATAAATTGCCTTTTTTTCCAATCAAAAGAGTAGTTGCCATTTAGGTTGGGTTTTTGACTCAAGGGGATGGTGGTTCCATCAACAAAAGCAATGCAACCAGGAAATCCTTAGGTTTCCATCACTTGAGATATCTCCTTGCGTTCTTCTTTTGTTGGCCAAGAAAGGACTGAGCGATGGAAAGAGAGGATAGCTGTAGAGTTAAGAGAGTGACAGATCCTCTACAGAGAAGTGGACAACGGATCCCGCGGGTATTATCCTCACTGCAGACAGTTCAGTTAGAGTGAAGCTCTAAGATTCTCATTCATCTCTTCTACTGGTCTTTTTGCCGGAATCTCTTGTTCTGGATTTTTTTGTTTCCATCTAATCATTTTCCATCAGATGGTCTTCCTCAACCAATTAAGACAAGTCCTGTGTACCAAGAACCATTTGCTCATCTCACCACGGTTGAAAGGCGTCACTCCTAAGTTGTTACTCCTTACCAAGACCAGGGGATTTCTACCGATCAAACCATTCTACTTCTAACTGGTGAGATCAACCTATTCCAACTTGAACACACCTGGCGGTTCAACTTGACTTGACGTTTGCTCAACCAGAAACACCTTGTTCTTTTCAGACCACAATGCCTCTTTCTCATTCAGCCTCTCAGATATAATTGATCCGGGCATCTCAGTTACGGTGTTGGTATTTCTCATATGAATTGATTTTTCTGTGCTTTCTACTCTTTGTGATTTTTGTGTTCCTCATGTGTTGGTATCTGCCTCAGCTTGCTTGTTTTTCAGTAAAGAAATCTCTCACAGCTTATATGGTTAAAAGCCAAACTCTAACATGACCAGCAAGACTTAGGACCATGGCATCAGGATTGGGATTTTTGTGGACTCATTCCGCCAAGCTATGCTCAAAACAGCTCTCAAAACTACCCCCCTGCTGACAGAAGAGAACTATGGCATATGGATGGATAAGATGAAGGCTCTACTCAAACTCAGGGGAGTGCTGGACACACTTGAATCACCCTTGGAGCACCTCTCATCTAAAGACAACAATGAAATCCAACTGCTCCTCATATTGAAGGTTGATTCCATCACCCACAACAACATTATCAGCGCAACCAATATTAACTCATCCAGGACATATGGCTAGCCATCAAAGAACAATTTTCTTCCTCTCAAGCATCTAATCAAGCCAGAATCTTCAACAAATTCTTGCACCTGAGCTTCAAAGAAGGTGAGATCCTGAATTTTGTCACAGACATCAAAACCTCTGTCAAGAAGATGATTGAAATAGGTATAGAACTACCAGAAAACATCTTGGCATATCTAACCATGTTCAAATTTCCATCAAATCTTCAGGATCTTAAGCGCCAAATCATGCACTCAGACAAGCAAATCTTGGTTGAATTTGTGTGCAATCACCTGGTTCAATATCACAACAAAGTCAAGGCCAAAATCATTGATAAAGGTGTCCTACATGGTATGAATGAGACTTTCCTTGCCACAATCAGAACCAAGGTAAAAAATAAACTGTCTAATTGCTGTGTCAAAGGATATCACAACCCAAGACAAGACAAGAATCACTTGGAATCAGAATTTCATCACCTCCATCCAGATAAGGCTCCCAAGTGGTGGAGAGAAAATCAGGCTAGATGGAAAGACAAGCAAAAGAAGACTCAGGACTCAACCCACTTCCATGCTTTTGTGACTAGGTGGATAGACTCAAATATTTGGGCTGAAAAGAACATCTTAATTGATAGCGGAGAAACCTTGCACATCTTCAATCAGTCAAGATTCTTCACCATGGTGCAACCATACAATGGAGAGCACATCACTATGGGAAAAGCTGGAGCGGATTTGCCTATCCAAGGGGTGGGAACCGTCAAGTTGGAATGGAAGACTCATACAATTGGCCTGTCCAACTGTCTGTATGTCCCGTATATTGTTGTCAACCTAGTCAGCCTAGGAAAGCTCCTTGATCAAGGGTGTACTCTTGAGGCCAAATCTGGACACTTTGAGGTGAAAAGAGATAAAAAAAGAGTTGTCAAGGCATGATTATCAATAACCTCTTTTTCCTCAACATGCCATGCAAAGTTGGTAATCAAGAGTGCTACTCAAAAATGTGGAGGAGCCAAGGAACCTGAAGAATCTTCATCTTTCCTATGGTCACGCCTCACTCGGTTGGTTGTCCAAAATCTAGGGAGTGTGATATAAATTGGCGGAGAAAGAAAAGTTTGAATGCAAACACTGTCTTCTATGCAGAATAAGAAAATCTCCCTTCAAGTCTATCTCATCCTCAGCCACAAAACCCTTTGATAGGATAAATTTTAACATTTTGTTCCAATCAGTCCAGAATTCCACAGAAATGAAAAATATATATTGAAAATCGTGGAAAATGTTTTGGCCTACATCTCTGGCATTCCACTGACTTGAAAGGATGATACAACTCCCGTTTTTATAGAGTTTATTGAGAAGCAGAAAAACATCTGTGGTTACTATCCGCCTATGGCCCGCTCTGATGGTGAAACAGAGTTTGTAAACAATAGGTTAGTAACATACTTCAAGGAGAGGTTTATCAATAATCTTGTTGCTGAAAACTATCATCCAGAACACAATGGCAGAGCTGAAGGGGCCCATTGGACCATTTTTGAGAGTGTGAGATCAACTCTAAGCTCAGAAAAACTTCCTAGAAAGTACTGGTTGGAGATCCTCAAGTCCTGCTGTATTGGTCTAAATCAGATCCCTAAGGACAATCTTGAACACTCCCCCTGGGAACTCATCAAAGGAAATAAGCTTCTTATCAACTATCCCCAGCCCATTGGTATCACAACCATTTTTCTAAACCAAAGAAGATTGAAGGGAGATAAGTTCCAGCCTAAAGGGAGAGAAGGAAAACTCATCTGCTACAACACCAACCTACTTTCCTACTGGATTCTCATGCCCAATGGGCAAATTGTTCAATCCAAACATGTCAGATTCTTAAAGAATTTGGTAGATGATCTAGGAATCATCTCAACCTCAGATCTTGACTTCTGCATTAACAAATTAAAGGAGGAATGTCCCGCAGTAACAAATTAGAATCCTGTGTCCCGAATGAACTATTGGGATCCGCCTGTGGAAGTGGACTCCTTGGATGAAGAAGAGCCACTCTTGGAAGCGCAGTCTAGTGCAAGAAAATTGGTGGGGAATGGTTCCAAACCCGTAAACTCAGGTGTTGATCTGAGGGTTATGGAAGTGGTTGAAGAACCTGTGAGGAGATCCCTTCAAGATTGATCAACCATTAGACACCCTCAATGCTATGGATTCCACCACTACTTCAAGCCCAAAACCTTTGATCAAGCTTGTCAGTGCGCAGAAAGCTTCAAGTGGGGGGGGGGGAAATAAAAAAAGAAGTTGACCAATGCAAACTACTTGAATTCTGGGAAGACTATGAAGAAGAAACACCACTGAACCCGCTTGATACGGTATGGATATTCAAAATCAAAGAGAATGCTCATGATGATGCTTTCATCCACAAGGCTTGGATCTGCATTAAAGGGTTCAATCAAGTCCATGGCATAGACTTTGATGAAACATTTGCACCAACCGGAAAGATAGCCTTGCTAAGAGCAATTCTTCTGTACGCCTTGAAGGACAAACTGAACATTCAACAATATGATATAAAGGCAGTCTTTCTTCACGCGCCCATTGAGGAAGAGGTAATCATTAAGAAACCCCAATTAGGATGTCAAAGTAAATTTCAATACTTAAGACTCAATAAAAGCCTATATGGAATCAAACAATCTCCTCAGAATTGGTACGGTACAATTGCGGACTGGATCAAATCAGTCAGCTTCAAGGAGTTAGAAATTGACCCCTGCCTGTACAAGTCCAATGGAAACAAATCATTCCTGTTCTTCTATGTGAAAAGATAATGAAACTTGAATTGAGAGTTGAATTGAGAGCTAGAAACCAAAGAGATATAACAGATGAGAACAACACAAAGAACAGACATAAGACTGAGAGTGAAGGAAACAGACAGGAAACCAAGACTGCAAGAGTGATTATTTGAGGTGAGGTTGATCGTGAATTTGGTGAATAAGGCAGGTCTTGATTTGGTAGGTCTTGAGTTTGGGATGTAGGAGGATGATGACAAGCTAGAACCGTCAAAGAAGTGAGCCATTGGGAGATGAGTAGGAAGAAGGATGAAACAGTTGACAAATCTCACCAGGCATGATTTGAGTCAGAGGATGATCAAACAGGGTTAGGCAAATAAGACAGGGATTAAGTTTATGGAAAGAGATACAGGAGAAATGAGATGGGAAGCAGTTGAGAAGGAAGTTAAGGAGATCTTGGTTAAGGATGAGGATTCCAATGAAGAGGTTTGCAAAGAGTTTTGAGGAGTTGAGTGATCTTGTCAGTTGAGGTTGTGAGGTCCAGAAGTGAAGTTCAAGATCAGGCAAGAGACCCTCATCAGACCGTCTCCGTCTCTGACACCCTGGGGGTCTGAGAGCGCAGGAGTGAGTGCTGAGAAGTACTGGCAGATGGAACCCCGGGCTGATGAGACTCCTCTGACGTGAAATCTCAACACGCCCTGTGCCTGGAGAGATGAGGAGTTGTGATTGCCCCCAGTGAGTAAGATGGAGAAGAAAGAACAACAAAAAAAAATATCATGAGGATTCCAGAGTTGAGAAAGACAACTGGAGTCAATTTAAGCTTGTCAAGTCGGCGCTCTTGGTGAGAGCGTCCGCAGGCATTTGTTCTGACTTGACCAGCACGGGAATGATGTTTCCCAACTTCAGCTCTTCTCTCATTCCTTTGGTTTTCAAGTCAAGATGCCAAGTTTTTGAATTCGAGCCAAATCTTTCAATTTTATCTATCAGTACACTGTTATCCCTATGAATTGCTATGGGGGAGATCCCAGCTGAGAAGACCTCACACGTGAGCGACCAAATCCAAGTGGCCTCATGAAAAGCATCAACAAAGGCATTGAGCTCAGCATTGGTAGAACTGTAGGTGATATTCTTTTGCTTGAAGCTGTTCCACGGCACAACACACCCGTAAACTGCACAGAGATACCCAGTTTGAGACCGTTGGGTGTCTGGGTTGTCTGCCCATGACGCGTTGGAATAAGCTGAGATAAGAGTGTCAGCATCATTAACTTTCAGGAGCAGCTTGAGATGAGAGGTTTCTTTTAAGTATTTCCAAGTCTTTTTCAGTTCGTTCCAGTGGATTATACCTGGCTTGACGTTGAATCAAGACAGGCTGGATACAGCAAAACTCAAGTCCAGCTGCAAGTAGCAAGCTATGTGATTGAGTAGACCAACGGCCAACCTGTAGTTGATATTGAGTTTTCTGAACTTTTCATGCTCGTCGTCTGTTGCGGGCTTGAGTTGAAGATTTGGAGTAAGTGGGTATTTGCTTGATTTCGCGTCCTGCAATCCCAGCTCCTTGAGGCCACGCTTGATGTGTTTGGGTTGACTGAGAAGAACTTTGTCGCCTTTCACTTCTATTTGCATGCCCAGGATGGTGTCCGGATCTTTTGCGGTGGAGCCGGCAAAGCGATTCAGGAATTTTCTTTCAAAATCTTTGCCATCGCCAACAAGAACCAGGTCGTCCACGTGGAAAAATATTTGGGATTTGCCGTTGTTGGACAGATAGAAGCATGGGTCTCATGCGGACTCCTTGAAGCCTACCTCCCCAAACCAGCCCGTCAACGTTTCATACCAATTTTTGGGCGCCTGTTTCAATCCATAAAGAGATTTTCGAAGCCTAAGGAATCTTCACTTTCCTTTTGACCCCTTTGGAGTCTGGATAATTACTTCCTCGTCAATTTGTGAGTGAAGAAACGCACTTTTGACGTTGAATTGGCGGATCTTCTGTTTTGATTTGATGGCGTAGAGGAGCAAGAGACGCAAGGTTGATGGTTTCCCGGTCAGTGCAAATGTTTCTGAGTAATCCATGCCCTGAATTTGGTTGAAGCCCTGCACACAGAGTCTTGCCTTGTATTGGACAGGATCTCCATGGCAGTCCAGCTTGATCTTGTAAATCCATGTTGTCTTCAGCGCATTTTTCGGGTCCGGACCCTTGTATTCTTCCCGCACGCAAAGATCCTCTATGGAGTCCAGTTCGACGTCCATTGCTTCTATCCAATCTAGATGTTTGTCACAACAAAGAGCGTCTTTGTAGATCTTGGGTTTGTAAAAGTGAAAGAATCCGTACCATTGTGCAGGTTTGATCCTTGACTGGTCTTGTAGTACCCGCACGGCGGGTCCGACTGGGGGCTGAGCTTCTCAATGAGTCTCCGGTGACGTTGTCCAATTTGACTTCCCGGTGGCCGGAGGAGATGGCAAGCCCTCTTCTTTGGAGGATTGACTGATTGACTTGTCTTCATCTACTGAGCTGACTGAGTCGTTGGATCTATCTCAATAGTTTGTCCATGGTACATGGCGGTCGGGTGGATCTTCAGGAGCTGGCGTTGGATGAAAATTGTCTATTTTGGAATCCACGTCGAAGTTGAGTCCACTCATTCGCAGTGCGGGCATTTGCAAGAATCTGACATGCTTAGATGAGACAATAGAACCATGCTTAGTTAATATCCGATAAGAGTGAAGAACATGATTGAAGCCTACTAGTGTGCCTTCTTCACCCTTTGAGTTGAATTTTAATCCTTGCTCTCTTTTGTTGATGAGATAGATACACGGGTTGCCAATGGGTTTCAGGAAGGATGAGGGAAGGCCTCAACCATGTATCTTCTCCCAGGGCGTTTCCGTTTTGCCTTTGAGTGGGATATGATTCAGCATCAAACAACACCCCTTTACCACCTCGTGCCACATTGTAGATGGGAGACGGCCGTCCTTAATGGTCGCTTGTGTGGATTCAATGATCCTACGATTAGCGCGCTTGGCTCGCCCATTGTGCTCCGGGTGATACGGTTCTGAAATGATGTGGGAGATGTGCTTGTCTTCAAGGAAGGAGGTGATTTTCTTGTTGAAAAATTTGGTTCCTCCATCAGTGCAGACTTCAGTTGGATAGAAGCCTCAGCGATTTTCTTCCTTCTCAAGCAGACTGATGATAATATCAGCTGTCTTGTCCTTTGAAGCCATTGGAAAGGCAGCAAGATAGCCAGTAGCGTTGTCAATCAGAGACAAGATGAATTGGTGACCTGATTTGGAGGACGGTTGGATTGGCCCCATGAGGTCAAGATGTATTTTATCAAACGCCTTGGATGACCTTGTGGATGAGAGTTTGAACAAAAACTTTGTGATCTTGCTTTTGACACATTTGACACATTGGAAATTTTGTTTGACTTCTCTGGCAATGTGTTGAGTTAGAGAAGCAAGTCTTGAGAGAGAGGCATGTCTGTATCTTCTGTGGATCTCAAGTACAGTTTCTTCTGGCAAAGAGATGGTGGATGAGAAGAGATTTTTCGGAGGAGAGGCGGCATCATAATAGGGCGTAGGGAGAGTGTAAAGGTTTTCCTTGATCTGTCCAGTCAGTACAGCCTTGCCGGCGTGAGAAACTGTGAACTTGCTGCAGGTTGAGTTGATTGAGCAACCCTTGCCATTCAGAGCACCTGCACTGATTAGGTTAATGGTCACATTGGGTACGTAGAAGGCGTCACTGAGTCTAAGCGTAAGATTTTCCCAACAAAGTACTGCAGTTCCTCTCCCCTTTATTGGCAAACTGGCTCCTTCCTTTCCCGTCCTAATAGGTTCACCGGAGTAGGGCTCCATCTTGCTAAAGAACGGACTGTCGTTAATCATGTGGACTGACGCGCCGCTGTCAAGTAGAAACCGTTGATTTGGATTGCCGTTTTTGATCCACTGATTGAGTAAGGCTAGGTAGTGAGACAAATGTGACTCAGCCTTGGCTTTTGATCCACCCTTCTTTGCTTTCCACTTTTCTTGATTGTCTCTCCACCATTCAGGAGCAATCTCGGGATGAAGGTGCCAACATTCTCCAGCTGACTGATTCTTGTCTTGGCCAGGGTGATGGAAGCCTTCGACGCATTGCTTTGAGTTGGATCCTTTGGTTGATATAGAGTGCGTCGCGGTTTTGCCACCAAAAAGAGCTACATCACCCTTTTGCCTGGAGTTTGAAATAGACGATTGTGCCATGGATTTGTTGTTGAGTTGAGTCAGATGCTTGAGTACAAATTCCACCGAGAGCTCCTTGTCAGAGTGCATAATTTGCCTCTTGAAATAATCCATGGAGGTTGGGAACTTGAAGAGGATAAGGTATGCCAAAATGTCATCAGGCAGCTTGATGCCAACCTCGCCCATCTTTTTGAGGCAGACCTTCACCCTTGTGATGAAATCAACAATTTTGTCAGGATTGATAGAAAGATAGAGAAGGCTGTTGAAAACTTTAGCCCGATTTGAAGCCTGAGACGATGCGTACTTGTGGATGATGGCTTTCCATAGTAGTTTGGCTGAATTCCTGTTCTTGGCTGTGACTATTTTCTTGTGCGCTTTAGAGTTGAGTTTGGAAATAATGAGGAGCTTGAGTTCGTCATTGACAGAGGTTTCCAACACAGAGATCTCGTCATTCATGGCTGAGGAACATCCTCTGACATCAAGCACTGCATCCATTTTGTCCCTCCAGATTCCGTAATTGTCCTCTCCGAGCAAAGGAATTGTTTCGAGTGCAGTCTTGAGCATAGTTTGTTTGAAGGAGTCCATGGCGCCCGGTGTGGAAACTAAAGGGGAAACACCCCAGAAGTTGACCTTGAGTTCCGGAAGTTATTGATCAAAGCGTCTGTAAGGAGATTGGATGCAGCCGTTCAAGAGAGAGATAGAGTGAGAGGGAGGGAGCAATAATAAGATGAATTCCTTCTTTTCCAATCCAATCCAATCCAATGCCATAAAAAGTAATATCCTAAAGTGCAGTCCAGTCCGTAAAGCGAAGTGAAGTGGGGTGAAGTGTTTTTCCCGTCCTTCCCCTTCCTTCCTTCCCTATCATAAGATGCCCCTACAACCCGGAGTTGAGAGCAAAGTATTTAAGTCCTCCCTCTCAACCCTAACCTAAGTACAACCACAAGTAACAAGAAAGAGTGATGAAATACAAACCTAAGCCGCAGAACCCTAGCCCAACCCTATCCCTCCATCCCTCGCCATTACCCGCGCCCTTTGGTATTAACGTAGCCCGGTTTGTCCGCCCGCGCGCGTCCGCCCAACAACCCGTTCCGATATCCGGGGCGTACCCATGTGACCCAATCCGCGCGTCTTGCAATGTGGGGTCCAATCCGTGCAAGCTTTCCGATCCGCGCAAGCCTTCCGATCCGCGCAAGCCTGCCGACCCGCGAAAGCTTTTGGATCCGCGCAAGCCTTCCGATCCGCGCAAGCTTTCCAATCCGCGCAAGCCTTCCAATCCGCACAAGCTTTCCGGTCCGCGCGATCCGTTGTCTCCCGTCTCCAGGTGCTGAGCCCAACCCAAACACTGCTGGGCCTACCTGACTGCTGCTGAGCGCGCCGCCTGCAGCCCTTTCCTGACTCGCGTCCATAAAAGAGCACCACACCGGTTATGATCCTCTCTCAGTTGATTGTTCTGCGGTTGAACGGGGTCTTGATAGGTCCTTTTGGCTTTTAACCGTGAAAAGAAAATGTAACTTGAATTGAGAGTTGAATTGAGAGCTAGAAACCAAAGAGATATAACAGATGAGAACAACACAAAGGACAGACATAAGACTGAGAGTGAAGGAAAAAGACAGGAAACCAAGACTGCAAGAGTGATTATTTGAGGTGAGGTTGATCGTGAATTTGGTGAATAAGGCAGGTCTTGAGTTTGGGATGTAGGAGGATGATGACAAGCTAGAACCATCAAAGGAGTGAGCCATTGGGAGATGAGTAGGAAGAAGGATGAAAAAGTCGACAAATCTCACCAGGCATGATTTGAGTCAGAGGATGATCAAACAGGGTGAGGCAAATAAGACAGGGATTAAAGAGAGACAGGAGACATGAGACGGGAAGAATTTGAGAAGGAAGTTAAGGAGATCTTGGTTGAGGATGAGGATTCCAATGAAGAGGTGTGCAAAGAGTTTTGAGGAGTTGAGTGATCTTTTCAGTTGAGGTTTTGAGGTCCAGAAGTGAAGTTCAAGATCAGGCAAGAGATCCTCATCAGACCGTCTCCATCTTTGACACCCCGGGGGTCTGAGAGCGGGGGAGTGAGTGCTGGGAAGTACTGGCAGATGGAACCCCGGGCTGATGAGACTCCTCTGACGTGAAATCTCAGCACTATGTCAACAACCTAATCCTCCTGGGTTATGGGAACAAATTTGACAAAAAATTAAATTCTCAGTTCAAAGATTCACAAGCTCATGAACCAGACACCATACTTGGCATGAGGTTTGAAAAAACGCCAAGAAGTATTCTTCTGAGCAAACCCAAGCATATTGCACACAGCTTAGAAGAACTTGGGCTCCTTGAGTCCAGACCTTTCTTGACGCCATTGACTCTGCATTTACAACTTTGCAAGGCATCAGATGAAGACTTTGAGAAGTTCAAGAAGCTCAATATAAACTGCAAGTCTGGGATATGACTCCTCAATTATATTGTGAGTTGAACTAGACAAGATTTCAGATATTCTGTCTCAATCTTAGCTAGGTTTCAAAACAAACCTGGACTGACACACTGGAAGGAGCTCAAAAAAACGTTGCAATACCTCAATTATACTAGAGACTGGAAGCTGACTCTCACCTACAATTAATCAAAGGGGCCTCTGGAATGCTAAAACAATGCCTCATGGGGAGAGGCCCCACTAGTTGCAAATCACAATCAGGGTACCTCTGTCTGTCCTTTGGTTCCCCTCTCTCCTGGAACAGCTACAAAAAGCGGAATATAAACTACTTGTCCACAGAAGCTGAACTCAACCCACTACTGGACTCCTTTCTAGAAGCAAAATGGCTCTGCCATTTTCTGGAAGAAATATTTCAGAAGGATCTCCCATTGTCCAAGCATTTAATTGAAAACAAAGGGCTAGATGACAAACTCAAAAAGTTTGGCTCCAATTCCAAAAACAGACACATGGATCTTAAAACAAAAGGACTTCAAGACAAACTGAAAGAAGGATCTTTAAGGTTTCAGCTGATTGATATTTCCCAGATGCTTGCGGACCCACTAACCAAGGCAGTCAATGAGAAGAAACTAAAACAATTTACAGATCTTGTTTTTAGGGAAGAATAGGCTTGATCTCCAGTTAAGGGGAGTGTAAAGTTAAGAGATTGACAGATCCTCAACAGAGAAGTGGACAATGGATCCCGCGGGTATTATCACAACTGCAGACACTTCAGTTAGAGTGAAGCTCTGAGATTCTCATTCATCTTTTCTACTGGTCTTTTTGCCGGAATGTCTTTTTCTGGATTTTTTTGTTTCCATCTCATCATTTGCCATCAAATGGTCTTCCTCACCCAATCAAGACAAATCCTGTTTACCAAGAACAATTTGCTCATCTCACCAGGGTTGAAAGGTGTAACCCCAAACTTGTTACTCCCAACCACAACCGGGGGCTCTCTTCCTATCAAACCATTCTACTTCTAACTGGTGAGATCAACCTGTTCCAACTCAAACACACCTGCCGGTTCAACTTGACTTGACGTTTTCTCAACCAGAAACACCTTGTTCTGTTCAGAACATAATGCCCCTTTCTCATTCAGCCTCTCAGCTATAATTGATCTGGGAATCTCAGTTACGGTGTTGGTATTTCTCATATGACTTGATTATTCTGTGCTTTCTACTCTTTGTGATTGTCTTGTTCCTCATGTGTTGGTCCCTGACTCAGCTTGCTGGTTTGTCAGTAAAGAAATCTCTTGCAGCTTATAATAGCAACCATGACTCTTTTGATTTATGAGTCAATGGTTCCATATCTGACCAAGAATAGATTTTCTAATGGATGAATTGCTGCTCCATTTCCATTTGGTCCCAATTTACTAAGAGCAACAGCAAGTTGGATAGCTGGATTACGTTGAGGATTCCAAGAATTGTTCTGGAAGATGTGGTGGTCTTCAATCATCTCCAAATGTTTTATGAATGAAGGTAATAGAGTTTGGAACACTTGCTGGAAGCTTAGGTTGGGGAGGAGATGAAGCTTTTGCCTTTCATACATAGGTTTGTAGAGAGTTTGTCTTCTTAGAACCATGTATTGCTTTTTAAATAGAGCATTCAAAGCCGACCAAGTTGATTCCATATCAGAGTCTGAATTGGAGTCTGAATGGAAGTCAAATACTAACAAAAGTTCAGTCAGCTTTTTTGCATTTTCAACTTGCTGCAAAGAAGTTTGATGGGACATGTTGAGAAAGATGGTGATTTGATGTGGGGTGATGAGATGATGAGGGATTTGTGTGAAGATGGAGATTTAAAGCAATAAAGATATGAAGAAATAGAGATGTGAAGCAATAGAGATGTGAAGTGATGGAGATGTGAAGCAATGGAGATGAGATGTGTGTGATGTGATGGAGATGGGACCAGTATGGATTTGCTGATGTGGATGGGTGTTTTAGATGTGATGGATGGTGGATGGATGATGATGCATCAATTTCAATTTTAATGGCGGGTTTGATGTTTGAAATCTGCCATTTTCATGAAACCGGTCATTTTGAAATACACCAGTTAGGGAGTATGTGTATTTCAGAAACCTGCCATTTAAAATGACGGGTTTGTTAAAAAAAATGGTGGGTTTCTAATGGAGGGTTTTCTAACTCTGATACACCCTAGTTTGATAAAGTTTTTAAAGAGAAAAAAAAAATATTTTTGATTATAAAAACCTTTGAGACTATCTTTAACTCCACAAAAAAATGTTTTTTTATTTTTTTTATTTTTTTTTCTAGAGTATATTTTTCCAGTGCTCAAGTCTTTGCAAGTGTTCTGAGTTGTTTGTTGATTTTCATAGACATGGCCATCTTTTGATGAGTGGCAGCCTCCACATCCAGAAAGGTACAGTTCTTGTACTTGTTTGCTTCCCAAACCATTGTACCAACACATTTTTGTTTGAAATAAATCCAAAAAAACAAGTCAGGAAACACAACTTTTCCATTGGATACTTGATATTCATCCTCTTTGTTGATGATTTGTCAATTTAAATTGTTGGTTGGAACCACTAGTAAACAGAAATAGGAGGAGAATTCAACCTTTTAAATATGGGGAAATTTGTAGAAGCAATTGGATGTGAAAATAATATGTGGAGAAGATTCAAAAGCAGTGAGGTGGGATCCAAATTACAAAGAAGAGACCTTTTCATTTATCCCCCCTCTGCTACTTTCAAAGAGATTTTGGAATTTAAGCTTGAGCCTTCTTTTGCCAAAAAGCCCTGTTCTTGCCACCTCTCTGTATGCTTATCAAATCATTTACTCCCATCCAAATACTCCAATTCAAGTGGTTTGAAGATTAAGGAATAATTCAACTCATTGCGTAACATGTTGAGTTTAGTGGGAGAACAATTTTAAGTCCAAAAAAATGGTGGTTGTAGAAGGAGCAAGGAGTGAACCACTGTGTTGGATTGCATGGAATCAAAAAAACAAAATTCATTCTTCAGTTATAATATAGTTAGATGATCAAAAAACATAGAAAAAAAAGAAAAAATACTTTTCAATTATCCTACCCCAAAAAAGAAGAAAAGGTAAGTCACATTTTTTAATCATTGGGGAGGAGGAGCAGGAGGAGGGGAGGGGGGGGCTGATCATTTGAAAACAATCAATTGATTTTTTGCTTGCTTTTTGAGGGACAAGGAGGAGGGGAAGGAGGGGAAGGGGGGTCAATAATTTTCAAATGATAAATTGATTGTTTGCTTGTTGTTTAAGCAAAAACAAGGAGGAGGAGGAGGGGGGAGGGGAGACTCACAAAAAGAGGAGGAGAAGGAAAGCTGGATGGAGCTGGGGGGATTTCAAGGGATAGGTAAGGAAGGGGATAAGCAAGGAGAACAAAGCCAAGCAGAGTGAATGAGGGGAGAGAGACCCACCGCAGAGGTTTGATAGTGGTTGGATGGGAGGTGGAGTTTGGATGTGGTTGTGTTCTTGGTGAAGTGGGTGTGTTGGTGAGGTTGGTGAGGTGAAGGTTGTGGTTAATTGGTGGGGATTGGAAGGCAGTGGTAGTGAGTGAGGTGGTTTGGTGAGGAGGAGAAAGGAGTGGAACATTGAGTGAGTGGGGTGAGGTGGGTGGTTTGGTGAGTGGTGAGGTATAAGGTGGAGGTTTTTTCTTTTTTTTTCTAAGTCCACCAAAATAAAAAGCAAACCTGAGTCAGCCTAGGATTCTTGAGTGAACAACCAAAACCAAAAAAAATAATGTGGTGTGATTTTTAACCTATTTCAAAAAAACTTTGACTCATCAAAGTGAGAAACTGTGAGGAGTAGAATCTGCTCTCTCATGGCAGAAGATGAAGGACAAGATGAGCCAGAGATGACTTGAGGAAGATTGAGAGTATTTCCTTCAGATATTTTGTCCCATTCATTTTTGATGTCAGCCAGAAAGTTGTGAATGATTACAAAACTGATAACGAAATTGATGAGGATCTTAATGTATTTGTGATTTTGGATCTGGTTTTGCATTTCCCTTAAGCTGGCCCATTGTCCTTTCAGAACACCAATTGCATGTTCCATCCAAGCATGTGATTGAGCAAGATGAAAGTTGAAATTTAATTTTTTTTTTTGTAGATCATTGGAAAAAACATTCTGATAATGTGGAACAAGATATTTCCTGCTAGCATAAGCTGAATCAAACAGAAGGAATTGATCTTGTTCAAAGTAGATCTCTGGTTGTTGGGCTATCTGCATCAAATTGAAAACATGCATTGTGACAAGAACCCGGAAGGCCAGCATGAAGGGATGTGAACTTCTTTTTGGTATGAAAAACAAGTTGCAGTGCCAAAGAGTATCTATACAAACAGATAAAAAACATTTGCTTGGTGTGTTATCAAAGGCTTTGGAAAATAAATGAATCAATTTCCTTTTTTTCCAATCAAAGTAGTGGTTGCCATCCAGCTTGGGTTTTTGACTCAAGGGGATAGTAGTTCCATCAACAAAACCAATGCAACAGGGAAAGCCTCAAGTTTCCATTAATTGAGATATTTCCTTGACTTCTACTTTGGTCAACCAGAAAAGGAATGAGCAACAGGAAGATATGATAGAAATCATGACTGTTTTGGTGTATAAGTCAATGGTTCCATAACAAAATGAGAATAGATTTTCTAATTGATGAGTTCCTGCTCTTTTTCCATTTGATCCCAATTTACAAATAGCAACAGCCAGTTGGACAGCTGTTTTGCATTGAGGATTCCAAGAATTATTCTGGAAGATGTGGAGGTCTTCAATCATCTCCAAGAGTTTCATGAATAAGGAAATAAAGTTTGGAAAAGTTTCTGGAAGCTTAGGTTGGGGAGGAAATGAAGCTTTTGCATTTCATACATAGTTTTTTGGAGATTCTGTCTTCTTGGAATCATGTATTTTTTTTTCAATAGATAATTTAAAGCTAACCAAGTTGATTCCAAATTGGAGTCCAAATCTGAGTCAAATAATAATAAAATTTCAGTCAGCTTTTTTTGCATTTTCAACTGGATGCTGGGAAGTTTGATTTGAAATGTTCAGAAGGATGGCAATTTCATGTGGGGTGATGGGATGATTATCGGATGTTTGTGAAGCAATTGAGATGAGATGTGTGTGAAGAGACAGATATGGGATTGGTATGGATTTGCTGAGGTGGAGGTATGGATGGGTGTTTTGCATGCAATGGATGGTGGATGGATCAATATGCATAAATGGGGGATTGGATGTTTGAAACAAATCATTTCCTTGAAACACACCATTTTGAAATACACCAGTTAGGGGTTATTTTTTTTCAAAAAAAACCTGTTAAAGATGGTGGTTTTGGTCAAAAATAATGCTGGGTTTGCTAACTCTGATATTCCCTATTGGTGACAATTGGAAATTCAAATTTTACAAGTTGATTTGAATGTGTGAAAACATGAACTTGAGGAGAAAAAAAAATCACTTGGCTAGGTGTAAAGGGAAATTTGTGGGGAACCATGTGCAGTTGACAAAATACATAATAAATTCAAAAGCCACCCAATCAGGCTTTAAAATCAAACTTTCACATAATATTCATCATTTTTAGTATCAATTATTAAATATTCACTGTAATTTATTCCAATTTCAATCCAAAGTTTTGAACTATTGAATTATGCTAGTTAAGGCCCCTCTGAGGCTCTCTAGTTTTCCTTTTCCATGCTTATTGGAGAAAGAAATTGTTTTCTTTTGAATTAAATTTTTTGATAAAGTAAATTACTTCATTTTATTTTTTATTTATTGCAAATATATCTTAAATACCAAATTTGTAATTTATAAGCCAGCTTCTCTCTGACTTCTAATTTAAAATTCATTATGGTTAATATACAAAGTTCTCTAATTCTCTCATCTATCTTCTCAATCCTTGATTTCATTATTCTAGGCAGGTATCACTTTTTAAACTGTTTCTTTCCCCAAAATAGCAATAGCCATCTGCTCAAATATACCACTTTCTTAATTTGAGATTCCTGTGCCTGAAGAATCCTAAAAATAGATATCATGACGTTAGGCACCTATGCCTATATACCTTGTTTATCTTCTAAAATTATATATCATCATCATTGATCTTTTTAAGAAATAAAACCTAGTGTATTATTTTCCAATATTTATTTGAGTACTCAAATCATTCTCAAAACAAAATTTCCTTCACAAGATTTTTCTGAATCAATCCAACTTCATCACATTAAACCTTTGACTTGGTTTCAATAATTCAAAATATTCTATATCTCTCTATCATGGACTGACCCCATTTTTTCCAGATGATCATTCACTTGATAATTTTTCAAACCATCCTCATCCTATAAATCTTCCTTGTGAACCTGGCCATCTAAGACCAAACGTTCCATGATATTCCTCAATATGATGACCATAATCTTTGATGGGAACCACCACAAATTTAATTCTATAATTCACTATTAAACATAACATTCACCGATCAGTCATAATTCACTCTCAAATTCAATATATTTACCTTTGAGCCCCAGGTCCTACTCTGATTTTCACCCCAGTTTCAAATCCTAGCCCCATCTTCCCCTTGCAGGCCTTGGAAAAATTTATGAATCAGACATTCTCCAATTAACACCTTGATATTGAGTCCAAAAACCATCCCCATTACCATCTTTTTTTTATTCAATTAATAATATCTCATCAAGATCTCCATCCTATTAAAATCTATTATCTGGCAATTAAAGTCAATGAAGCTCCTATCCTTGACCAAATTTACCTTGATGAACCTGATTTTCATCCAACCAATCATCCAAATCTATCAATTTATTGTGATTATGACGGAAACAACCTAGTATCTCATTGAAAATATTATTTTCACCAAAACTGGGATTTACCAGCAAGCCACCTAGTGACATAATTGGAACCATTATCTACCACCTGATCAATTTTTTAATCTTTGGCTAACTTCCATTTTTTGAGCCTTGATCACTCAATCCTATATGAAATCCCCTGAGTTATTTCCCCTATCCAAAATTAAATTGGCTTACCCAAAATTTATAAAATCCTCAATTACTACCCTAACTCTGATCAATCTAAAATCCTCATCTTCCATTATCAAAATTAATCAAAATTTTATTTCAATCAAAATTTTACCATCTTTATCATATCCTCATTTAATTGATTTATCTCTAAAAACTCTGATCCAATCTAAAACTGTGTTTTTTGCTCACCTGCTTTGTCAAAATCATCCCTCAATACTCATCAAACTGAGGATCACTAATTCCACATTTACAAAAATTATCATTGTGAAATCAAAAATAACACAATCAATTCTAACATCACCATCACCATCACCATCACCATCACCATCACCATCACCATCACCATCACCATCACCATCACCATCACCATCACCATCACCATCACCATCACCATCACCATCACCATCACCATCACCATCACCATCACCATCACCATCACCATCACCATCACCATCACCATTTCCATTGCCATTGCCATCAACATAACAATAAAAATCAACAGAAAAAGCAAAATGAGAAACATTTTCACCACAAACAACACCTTTATCATCACCATAGTTACTATTTTTATAAACAATTTTTCAGTCCCATAATAATTATGAAGCTTTGAGTAGGTACTTCTTTGAATCTTTGAAACTAGTACTTGCAACTATTATTTAAAATTAGATTAACCCATTCTCATCCCTCATATCTAAATTATCATTCATCTGAGAACTTTGCAATAAAATTTTCAGCTCTCTGATACCAGGAACCTTGCAGTCCTTTAGCTACAGAGAGTGATAAAAGTGCTGGAATGATAATAATTATTATTATTCCAATAATAAACGCTTAGAAGCTCAAATAAGAGCAGTTGCAAGGTTTAATTGGTTTGGTAGTAAATTGTTTTCAATATAATATAAAAGAGGGGCCACAGTATTATACTACTGGGGATCTTTACAGACTAGCAACCTCTCTTCAAGGGGCCTCCTTAGGCAGTTTTTAAGAACCTTGGAATAAATATGGGTGCCTCAGAAAGGACTTATTCCACTGATGGCCAGGCTTAACGGCACAAGGGGCCTAGACGGGAAGGGTAACACTCACTCTGAGCAATTTACCACAAAAAATCCTGGAATAATTGGAAGGGTTTCAGAGCAGATGGGGTAGATTGCTTGACTAAACTTCAATGGTTAATTGGTTATAGAGGTAAAATAATACTACTGCAGACTAAGTCATAAATCACTTGCTTATCTTCATATAAGCACTTGATTAACAATGAAACGGTGTCTGATTGATAATAAATAATTCCTGGTAAACTGATTGAATAATGGATCCAAAGTGGTCTGTATAAATACCTTTTTGGGGTGATTTTGGTCTTCTCAGGTCACGTAGAGAGGTTTCTGCTTGTGGGCTGAGGCTGGCAAGCTAGTCAGGGCAATATTA
Organism: Puccinia polysora; assembly: GCA_025617555.3. NCBI lineage: Eukaryota > Fungi > Basidiomycota > Pucciniomycetes > Pucciniales > Pucciniaceae > Puccinia > Puccinia polysora. Next base: position 42,393,339 of record CM062634.1, on the reverse strand, counting down.
GCACGCCTACTTGGTGCTGTCAATCAGCTGTCCTTAGATATGCTGGATTTCTGTACTATTTTAGCCACAGGATCTGTTTAATTAGTTATGGCGTAAATTTGATCATTCTGTACTCATCCTTTATTTTTACTATTTATATTGCTATAAAGCGTGCAGATGTGGATGTTTACTGATTTTCCGTCATCTGCTGATCATTTAGATAATTTTTAATAATTTTTATGAACACTTCTTGTAGTGTTTTGTGGTCTTCAAAGATCAAGATCTGTGGTTTACGTGGTAGTCCTTGATCTTTGATTTATTATTAAAAAATGTTTAAAACTTAATTTTCATTAATTTTATTTAAGTTTTGATCTTTTTAGATCATTAGTAATGCATATGTCTGTTTGTTACATATACTAGGCAAACCTAACTAGGTTGTAGCTCTTCTGAGCGGTACCTGGTTGTCAGATTAGTCACGACGGATCCAGGCGCGGGGATCAGTAGTACAGATGCGCGCGGGGTAGGATCTGCTGCGTGCGTGGCAGAATAGCTGCGCGCGGGTCTCTAGTACGCGGGATCCTGCTGCTGCTAGTACGTAGGTTTATGTAATGATGCGGGGCTGTGCGCGGGAATTGTGACATAACACATTTCCGCGTGTAACTCCTAAAATATACACAACACCTAAATTCTGAGTGAATTTTTAGGTGTAAACCCTATAGGTGACAATACGTGTGAAATGTTAGAATGGCCAAAAAGTGCCATACAGGTGTTGTAATTTTTATTACTTTTCCTTTTAATTATTTTAAAAATATAAGGACTTGGAATTCAAGGGCGGGGTCAGTGAGTGACCCTACCTAATTTTGGGTGAGGAATCCATTCCTGTAATAATATTTATGGATTTCTCACTCCTTAATTTGTTAATGGAGGTATTCTTATTTTTCATATTTTGTGTTACTATTTGACAGTTTTGCTCTGTATATAGTAGCAAGCTGACAAAAATAGGGCGTATCAGAGTTAGCAAACCCCCCATTAGAAACCCGCCATTTCTTTTTGCAAAACCTCGCATTTTTAATGGCGGGTTTCTGAAATACACATACCCCCTAACTGGTGTATTTCAAAATGGCGGGTTTCATGAAAATGGCAGATTTCAAACATAAAACCCACCATTAAACCCACAATTGATGCATCATCATCCATCCACCATCCATCACATCTAAAAAACCCATCCTCATCAGCAAATCCATACCGGTCCCATCTGCATCACATCACACACATCTCATCTCCATTGCTTCACATCTCTATTGCTTCACATCTATATTGCATCACATCTCTATTGCTTCACATCTCTATTGCTTCACATCTCCATCTTCACACAAATCCCTATCATCATCTCATCACCCCACATCAAATCACGATCTTTCTCAAAATGTCCCATCAAACCTCTTGGCAGAAAGTTGAAAATGCAAAAAAGATGACTGAACTTTTGTTAGTATTTGAATGCCATTCAGACTCTGATTCAGACTTCAATTTGGAATCAAATTGGTTGGCTTTGAATGCTCTATTACAAAAGCAATGAATGGTTCAAAGAAGACAAACTATTGAAAACCCTATTTATGAAAGGCAAAAGCTTCATCTCCTCCCCAACCTAAGCTTCCAGAAACTTTTCCAAACTTTATTTCCTTTATTCATGAAACTCTTGGTGATGATTGAAGACCACCACATCTTCAAGAAAAATTCTTGGAATCCTCAAAGCAATCCAGCTATCTAACTGGATGTTTTTCTTTGTAGATTGGGATCAAATTGAAATGGAGCAGCAATTAATCAATTAGAAAATCTGTTCTTAGTCGGATATGGAACCATTGACTCATACACCAAAAGAGTCATGGTTTCTATCCTATTTTTCCGTTTCTCAGTCCTTTCTTGGCCAACAAAAGAAGAACGCAAAGATATATCTCAAGTAATGGAAACCAAAGGATTTCCTGGTTGCATTGGTTTTTTTGATGGAACCACCATCCCCTTGAGTCAAAAACCCAAGCTAGATTGTAACCACTGTTTTGATTGAAAAAAAAGGCAATTTATTCATATCTATTTCAATTGATTTGATAACACCATTGATCACACACTAACCAATTATGTTTTTTATGTTTTTTTAGATAATCTGTGTCAATAAAACTTGTTTGTGATAACAACAAGAAGTTCATATCCCTCCATTCTGGCATTCCAGGTTCTTGTCATGATTTGTATGTGTTCAATTGGATGGGGATTGCCCAACAACCAGAGAAATACTTTGACCACAATAAATACCTTCTGGCTGATTCAGCTTATGCTAGTGGGAAATATGTGGTTCCAACATACCCAAATGTTTTGTCCAATGATCAAGGAAAAACTGATTTCAACTATAATCTTGCCCAATCACAAGTTTGGATTGAGCATGCCATAGGATTCCTGAAAGGAATATGGGCTAGCTTAAGGGAAATAAAAAACCAGCTTCAAAATCCCAAAGACATGAAGTTCCTCATAAACTGGATTATCACTTCTGTAATCCTTCACAATCTTTTTGCTGACATCAAAGATGAATGGGGAAAATTTTTTGAAGATTATATTCCTGATCCTCCACAAGTCATCCCCATCTCATCTTCTACCTCATCTTTGGCCATGAGAAAGCGGATTCTTCCCCTCACACTTGCTCACTTTGATTTGTATCATTTTTTTTTTTAAATAGGTGAAATATCTTTTTTAGTTTTAGTTTTTTAACCAAGCATCCAAGGCTGACTTTTATTTTTTTTTTTGGTGGACTTTGAAAAAAACAGAACCAAAACTTCCAAACCATCCTTCTCACCCCACCAAACCACCAGTCCGCTCTCCTCCTCACCCACCACCAGTCCAATCTCCACCTCACCCTCCACCTCCACCTCACCCATCACCTCCACCTCACCCTCCACCTCCACCTCACCCATTCCCTCCACCTCACCCACCACTCCCCCTCCCCCTGGTAAGCTCCCGCCCCTACTCCTCATACTTCTCCTCATAATTCTCATCATTGGATGCTGATAAAACTCTCCACCCACCTTTAGGTCCCCCCCACCTCCCTGAATCTTTCCTCAGGTAAGCTCCCCTGCCCTCCTGCTCATCACTCTTTCCCCACTCCCACCACCCCCTCTGCCTTGATCCCCACTAATTCCCCCCCTCTCCCCCCACCACCCTTGCTTTGGTTGGCCCCACCACCCTTGCTTGGCAGCCCACCCCCCCACCTCCCTCTGCCGGCCCCACCACCCTTGCTTGGCTGCCCACCCCCCCCACCTCCCTCCGCCGGCCCGGCCCCCCCACCACCCTTGCTTGGCAGCCCACTTCACCACCTCTCTCTGCGGCCTGGCCCCCCCCCCACCACCCTTGCTTGGCGGCCCACCCCCCCCCCTTGCTTGCTTGGCTGACCGCATTGCCCCCCTTGCTTGCTTGGCCAACTGCACCCCCCCTCCCCTCCTTTGGCCAACCAAAGCCCCCCTGTTCCCTCCTTTGGTCCACCAAAGCCCCCCTATTCCTTCCTTTGGCCAACCAGCAACCTACCATTTGACCAATGCCCCCCCTCCCCTCCTTTGGCCAACCCACCGGCTGACCAAAGACCCTCCACACCTCCCTCCATTGGCGGACCCGCCAGCCAACCAACAACACCCCCCCCTCCTTGGTAGGACGCGCCCCCTCCCTGCATTGGCCAACCTGTGCCAACTGACCAAAAAGGGCCGATTGGCCCCCCCTTGACCAACAAGGGCCAAGCCCCTCCCTCTCTTGACCAACAAGGGCCGACCGGCCCCCCCTTGACCAACTGACCAACGAGGGCCAACCTGCCCCCCTTGACCAACTGACTGACAAGGGCCAACAGGCCCCCCCTTGACCAACAAGGGGCAAGCCCCCCCCCCCCCTTCACCACCCCCCATTGGCATTGGTTGCTCCCCACACCTCAACCAACCATCAGTCCCGCCCCCCCCTTGACCAACCTTTGGTCCTGCCCCCCCCCCTTGACCGCCAATGGCCGGCCCCCCCCCTCCTTCAGTCACTTGGTCTGACCCAGAAGCCAATGCAAGCGCAATCCAAAGGGCTGGCCCAGTTCCCTCACACCCCATTTTTTTTTTTTTTTTTTTTTTTTTTTTTTTTTTGGGTGCTGATATCTTTTTTTTGGGTACAATTTTTCTTTTTTTTGTTTTTTGGTTATCCTGTTTCTGGTGAAATTGGGATCAATTCCAGGTTTGGTTTCATTTTCTTTGATCCAATCTTGTTTCACCAATGATGTCCATTTGACTTTTTTTTTCAATCTGTCAACCGCTATTGGTGACTGTCCAATTCTTCTCCCACGGGCCTCAAAATTTTGGACAAAAAATCAAATCCCATCTTGTTCCTTACCCCAATCAGAGTATATGGATGGGAGGGATCCAGATTGAAGGAGATGGATTGACCAACATGATGAAAGGTGGGAAGAATAAGGCCTGTCACCAAAAGAGGGTTCAAATGATAGATTCCAAAATATCTTTGGAGGTTTCTGAGGAAGGCATTAATGAACAGGTGGTCTGGTCTGGTCAGAAACCGTGTCCTTTGCCTCTGTACCCTTAAATGGTTCCCAAAAAGAAAAAGAATAGTCAAAAACCTACCCAGGAAGAGTTTGAGCAAGCAAAACAAACAATCAAACAGTTCCATTTCTTCCATTGTGGAAAATTAATTATCCTTGATGAATCTGATAACCAAGCCCTGGTTGCAATAATTGAATTTGTGCCCTCGGATAAAAAACTCTCAGAAAAAGATAAGAAGGACATCAACTTTGTCACCACTTTCCTTCATTGTACAAAAAAATTTGTCAACCCAGTTGGTCCTTCAAGATCTTGGGGTGGAAAAATGTGGGCAGTTGGATGGCAAAAATAAATGCACCCTTCAGAGTTAATTTAATGTGATGTGAAGAAATAATCCATTAGATCCTCTCCTCAAGAGTATGCTTTCCTCAACCCTAAGGCGGACAAAGTATCCCAAATTCTTGGACAAATGTTTTGCAATTTGGCCAAACTTTACTTTTAATAAAACATTGATACAATGAAGGACAACAATTTCCCCTCTTTCTCTTCATTGGAATTTGGTTCCAAGCCTACACCTTTTGATTTCTCCCCACACATCACTTTCACCTTGAATTCTTTTTACAACTCTCCTCATATTGAAAAAGGCAAAATCTCTGGCTACTCCTTTTTACTCCTGGTTCCAACCAAGAAATCAAATGATTAAGTTATTGAAAATAAAGAGAAATATCAAGTATTGGATGGCCAATTTTTTTTTCCTGACCTTGGCTTTGGAATTGATTTCAAGCAAAAACTTATAGTCAAAATGGTTTGGGCAGCTAATAAGTAGAAGCGCTGTATGTTTCCTGCTGTGAACACAGCAAGCCATAACAGAATGGCCATGTCACTTCAGATTAATAAAAAAAATAGAAACACTTTTAGGGACTTGAATAATGGCCATATTTACTCTAGAAAAAAATATATAAAAAAAAAACATTTGTATGTTGGTGGGGTTAAGAATACTCTCAAAAGTTGTAATCAAAAGTAATTTTTTTATTTTTCTTTCACCCATGCAAATATATTTACAAGCCCAGAATTTTAGTTATCTGCTTTATTTCATCTACTGTTGTACTGCTACCAATGCAAGCCAAGGCTACTGATACCTTATCATTTTTTTTGGTTGCAAGTTGTTCCCTCTCCTTTTCCAGTTGTGCTTGCTGTTGATCCTTCTACTTTTCCTCTTTTTGAAATTCTAGCTCAGCCTGTTTCAACTTCCACTCAGCATTCCATTTTTGTTGATGAGCCAAACCCTAGGCTTTCTGGTTTTGAACATCCATGGCCAGTTGACAATCCCACTTTTTCTTTTCAAAGTCAATTTTTTTGGATTCAATTTGTGATTTGACTGTTTTTTTGCAGGGGAAAAGCAATAAGCATGATTTTGAAAGCAAGGTCAACCAATGGACTTACATGAATCTTGCTTCTCCATGATTTCTTCAAAGCCTGAAAAACCAGAAGTGTTTCTCCTCTTTTGATGAATTTTGGGGTTGATATTGATGGAATTGGAGGCCTTTTGCTTACCCTTGGCAGAGGAGGTTTGAGTCTGAAAGTCATCACTAGTGTTTGAAGGCAATGTGGGAGGCCCCATTGGCTTGAGTTTTTGGCCATTCTGGAAGGGATGAGCCTGTTTTTTTAAAATCTAAATCAGTCAGGATTAACCAGACGGAAGAGAAAAGAGCTTGGTTCCTTACTTGAACCAATGTTGAGGGTAATGGAGACTGAGGAGTATCTTGTTCCGCATCAGCAAGCTTGATGAGATCTGCTAACAGAGGAAGAGAGAAATCCAAAGAAGGAGGCAAGGGGTCCAAGGTATGGTTTGAATCCTCAATCAATGCAGAAGTAGAAATGATTGGAGCTGATTGTGTTTGAATATCCTCCTCAGAATTGGATTGGGGCCACTCATAGGCTTCTTTGGGATCACCATTGCTAGGCTGAGCATCCCCAGCCAAGTCCTCAGCGTCAACTGAATTGGATTGTTGGGCATCAAAAGCAGCTAGGGGGGTGATGTTGGCCTTCTTGCCAAAGATATCATCCATTTGAATATAAAAAGGACAAATGGAGTCCAACTTATCAACCACCAAGTTGATTCCCTTGGCTTTGTCAGAGTTGGTGATACCAAAGCCAGTGGAGATTTACATGGAGTGGGCCTTTTTGTACTTGGCTTGATAATTATCAAATTGCTCCCTCATCTGTTTTGATGCCAGATCCAGCCTACCTTTTGTTTTGTTCTTGAGTTCATTGGCCATCAGGAGATAACCATTGACCTTAGAGGATGGAGGTTGGCCAAGGCGTGTTTCATTGTCCAATAAAAAGCAGGTATTTTTGGGCCAGTTGACCAGGATGATGTGATCAGCTCTCTTGAGCTGAATTGTGCCCTTGGAAGCTGATGGGGGAAGATTTTTTGAGCCCTTGGAAGCTGATGGGGGAGGATTTTTTGAGCCCTTGGAAGCTGATGGGGGTGGATTGTTTTTTGTGGAGTTCCTTGGCAATTTTTGCTTTGGTGTGTTGGACTTTTGTGTGGACTTGCGGGGGGAGGTTTGGTGAGGGGCCATTTGGAAAGAGTAAGGGTGATAAGGTGATGACAGGGATAAAGTGACAAGCAAGATAAATTGATGATAGATATGAAGTGATGAGGGCAATAAAGTGACAAGAGCAATAAAAAAATCATTGGATTCTTTGGATGAGGTTGGAGGTACAAGTTCTTGTTGGAGGTAGAGTGATGAGAGTGATGAAGCAATGAGACCAATGAAGGGATGAGAGCAATAAAGGCATGATAGCGATGAAGGGATGAGAGCAATGAAGGGATGAGAGCAATGAAGCAATGAGAGCAATCAAGTGATGAGTGATCAAGTGATGAGGGTGATAAATTGATGAGAGTGATGGGAGAGTGGTGAATCTTTTTATAATGAGGCTGGAGGTAAAACCATTTGCAATGAGTTTGGAGGTAGAAGGAGGTGGGAAGCCAGGGGTGAATGAAGTGTACAGGTGGTGGAAGCCTTCAAATACTTTATTTTAAAAAACCCACTTATTTCCAGGTAACTCTGACATTTCTGATGTGAAATAAGTGGGGTTTTTTGATTTTTAATGGCGGGTTTGAAATGGCAGATTTGGTTTGAAAACCGCCATTAAAAAATGGTGGTTTTGCTTAACTCTGATACGCCCTAATATTTTTCAATCTCTTCATATACAAATTTCAAATTAACTAATATTAAGTCTCCAGTTATGCTGTTGGGTTGAAATATTGCTTGCTTACTCAGCTCTGAATATTTTTGGTATTGACTCTTATATATCACTTCTTATTTTGAATATGCATTATTTGAAATTCATTTTATTCTATTTAAGTGAAAAAAATAATTTTTTAACTAGCAAATTTATCAGTATAAGTCCCCTCTGAGACTCTGTAGTTTTCCTTTTCATTGCTTCTCTTATAAATACATTCTTTTCTTCATTCTCAAATTCCTCTATTTTATTCAATTCATTATTGGATCTGTTTATTTATCAAAATAACTATTGTATCTGAAATTTTGAAATACCCCAGGATGAAATCACACATTGAAAATTAATAAATCCATGACCTCTTTTGAAGAAAGGCATGACTTAAGCATTTATTTCTAAATTCAAGCCTTCTTCAAAGAAAGGGATTATTAAAGTAATTGATTTTAATTAAAAAACACTTTCTGGCGTTTTTCCACACCCCAGGAAGGCATGTAGAACCTGAAAATATTTTTTCCAATACCAAAAATTTTTGATTTTGGAAAATTAAGGTTTGGAATGTATTTTGAAGATTTGAAAGAGTGCCTGCTATGGGGGAACACAGTTTTTGAGAAACTTTTGGGCGCCCCCCAGTCCTGTAAATATTCAATTAGGTTCTGGGGGGATAAAAGAAGGGCAGTGTTAAATTCACGCCCCAGAAAAACTCATAATGGGTTGTGGGGCATGGTTCCTGGCAGTTTGCAACCTGCAGAGTTGTGAATGGCTGTTCACAACCTGACACAGGTTATGAGCAGCCTTTGAAACCCATGTGAGTTTTGAACAGCCATTCACAACCAATTCAAAACTCCAGGGTTGTAAGTGACATGATCAAAGAAAAAATTAAAATTGAAATAACAAAAATGAATAAAAATAAATGAAAAATTTAAAAAAAGACTCAAAAAAATTGAAAAAAAAATTAATAAAATTAATAAAAATTAAAAATTAACAAGACATTAAAAAGAAAATTTTGAAAATTTAACAACTCCAGGGAAATAAATGAAAATTCATGGAACTATGAATAAATAAAAATAAACAATTAAAAAGTCTAACAAATCAAAAAATTGTTCCCAAAAAAAATATATAAAAAAACAAAAATTAAAATTAAAAATTAAAAGTAAACGTTTACCAAAAGTTTAGCCCTGAAGCAATAAGATCAAACAAACTGAATGGAATAGTGCTAAATTTGAACCCCCCCAAAAAAAAGTCCAAATTGTGTTAAGCTGATCCCATCATAAGAAGTACAAAGAGTTCTTATGATGGGATCAGCCCAAAACAAACTGAAATTTTTTCATTGGACTAGTGCAAAACTAAATAAACCTCCCAATTAATTGGGGCTGGTCCATTGAGGTGGACTTGATAAAAGTCCACCTAAATGGACTATCCCTAAATTAAAAACACCAAAAAAACAAGTTTTACTTGTGTTAAGCTGATCTCACATAAGAAGTAAAAATACTCCTTATGATGGAATAAGCCCAACAAAAGTTGAACTGGCCTTCCAATAAAATCTCATTCAAAACACCCAAGATAATGATTTTAAATAAAAAATATTTGACATAATGATGTTTGAAATATGATAACCCTTTATATTAATAGAATTCCAAGATCAGAATCAGAAGTACATGTTAGACCAAACCCAAATGATGAAATAAAAACCAAAATGATGGAATTATATGATGTTGAAAAATTAGAATACAAAGCCGGTTGATTTGTGAGATGATCAACCCAACTAGATCCCTTTTTGAATTCAAAGAAGATGTTTTTGCTAAAATTGGCGTGATTATGATCATATCTCCCTCAAGTATTCAATGAGACCAGTGGTTCTTGTTAAAAAAGCAAATGAAGATGGCATCTGATGATTTATTTAAAGCCAATTTAATTGGAGTATAAGTAAAAAATTAATCCTAGTAAATGAAACAAATTTTACTCCCATAAGTGTCTGCTATGATTTGGCCCATATCCAACTTTGCAAGCCATTATGTAGAGAGAATCTTTTCATCAATGTCTTTAACATCAAATATCTTTTCAATCTTTTCAACCTCATTGATAAAACACATTATCTTAGCATAGAATTCCTTATTCTTCCCAAATTTTTCAATCATTTCCTTTTGCACTTTAAACCATCCATTTTCATTTTACCCAAGTGATTTAGAAATTAATCTCAATCCACCATTCCCATTTCCAGAAGGATCAAAAACCTCAACAAAGAAATTTCATAATTTCTCACATATTTTATTGGGTTATTTCACTTTTGTTTCCTATGATCAAAGATTACTTAGCCAACATTCTAATCACATCAATGAAAGAAAGACTCACAAAAAATGAGCTTCTGCTTGAATTCTCCATCTTCCTCAGGAAAGGATTCTGATTTTTAATGAAGGGAGACTAATTTACTTTCAGTATCCTTTTTTGAACTATGAAATTCATATTCTGAGCCTGGGGCCTTGTAATATAATCATTATTTATTCATCAGTTCATTAAACCATAAAAATGAACACTACTCAAAATAAAAGACTTAATATTGTTGGTCTTTTTGTTTCCCTTCTAACCAGTCTTTTTGTCTTAATTTCCTTTTAAATGTGTTCAAATTTTGAAATTTTAAAACAGGCTTCTTTCAATTTTGGTTGAACACGGCTGGACTGGAAAACCTTTGGCTTGAGCCTTGGCTTAGCAATCAAAGTGGTTGCATTCTTCACCAGTTTTTTTAAACTCTTAAATTTAAATTCTTCATGTTGTCCCATAGGAATTGAACTGAGCTTGTAAAACAATAAAGTAGGGTCAGGCGCTGGATCAGTTTAAATCTTTCAAAAAGCAAAAGAATGTGAACTCAGAAAACAAAATAGGAATTAAAAGCCTTCATCCAAAGTCAATTCAGAAAATCCAACAATCAAACTTGCTGAAATGGAAGGGTGATAGTCTAACCTCCACTGAGGATGAAGATCCTCAGGCACAACAGGTCCTCTCAATGCTATTATCTCTGTTAAGATTTGGGAACAGGGAAAGCCCATTTTCTTGGAATATGACTTTGAGAACACCTTGAGATCATGGTAATTCTTTAAATTCTTGAATTTTTCCCCAATGATTTTAATTAACTCAATTGACAATCTGTAACCCAAAGGTAAAATTTCTGTTGGAAGAAAAGTTCCTACCTTTATCCAAGAGTTGTTAAGCCACACATGAACTGATTTCATTTTTCAATCAATGGCTCCTTCTAGGTGTTTTCACACATCCAAAATGTTCCTCCAAGATCCCACAAGTAACTGTTTGAAAGTTGAATGGGCCCCTTCTACCCAAGAAATTTTTTTATTTCCAAATTCAGGGTTAGCACAAGTCCACACTGTTAAAAATGTCTCTTTGATAGGGAGAATTTTCTTTTCCATATACTTGAGCACATCCTCATGGTCTTTCAAGAAAAACTGTATACAAGTTTCAACATAACCAATTGCAGCACAGATGAACAGAAGAAGAAATAACTTGGCCTAAGTTTAGTTCTGCATCATTTAATTCTTTCTCCCCCTTTTTTTAGAGGACCCATACTTTCCACACAGAGACACAAAACTTTTCCATCCTTCATCTTAATTACTGAAGCAAATGTTTCCATTTGCTTGAATATTTTTAGACACGTTCCAAGAGGAAACCTGTCTGGAAGACTCAGGGAAACTATGTTCAATTGCATAAATCAGAGCTGTTTCACAGTCCATCACAAAGACTTTGGGAAGCCTCTCTGGATCATAAGCAAACCCCTTTTGTTTTTCCAATTCCCAACTGTATAAATAAAATGTTTATTTTGTTATAAAAACAAAAGCCTTTGTAAAGTTTGCTTGTTGGCTGTAATTCCTACAACATGCAATAGAGGGATGTTGTACCTATTTTTTTTATAAGTACAATCCAACAAAGCAATATGATGGAATATTTTTAAAAGTTTTATAGACTCAGGATGATCCAAGAACAGGTCCTCCAAGTGACCCTCTCCACTGAACCAACATGTTTCTGCTTGAGTTCTGCTTCCCTAACTTTGCACTTAGTTTTATAGGTTGTTCTATTGTCAATGTATTCTCCCAAACCAATCTTGCTTAATTTAATTTTGAGTTGAACTTTATTGATCCCATATTTCATTCCTTCATTCAGTTTATCTAAGCACACACTAGATATTCTCCTCAATTGAGGATTTACTGATGGGCTTGCAGATGGTTGATGATTGTGTTGGTCATTTCTGATAGAGATTTTCCACCTGGGATCTGCTATTGTTCAACTTGCACAGATCATGAATTGAAACCCAAAATTCCTTGTGTGAATTTGCCTTTGCATTTTGGTGAGAAACAGAGCTTTTTATACTCCATATCTGTCACAGGCTAGTTCAAAATGTTTATCCCTTTTTGAATTGAATGTTTTCAATGCATAGCTGTCACACGGTGGTATGTGACACCATAATAACTGCATAGTGGACTGGCTTTCATCCAGTCTCATAGCCTTTTGGTTATGCCTTGCCTCTCAGTTGGTTTGCAGTTGTGCAAGGTATGACAGTAGACTGGATGACCCTGTTGCGGGTTCAATTTGAAATCAGGACAAGTTTTGGGAATGGCTTGCTCCTGTGACAATTGTCGGGTTTTCCGCCTGTCAACAGCAAGACTCCCAAGTCTTGGTGGCTCCTTATGGCGTTCAAGAGTTTGTCTGAATATGGCTCCATGTTGCAAGGTCATGGGTTAGTGCCACCAGCCATACACACTTTGGGACAAAGTGCCCTTAAACCCGGGGGTACTGTCACACGGTGGTATGTGACACCATAATAACTGCGAAGTGGACTGGCTTTCATCCAGTCTCATAGCCTTTTGGTTAGGCCTTGCCTCTCAGTTGGTTCGCAGTTGTGCGAGGTATGACAATAGCCATGCCTGGCTGCCCATTTTCAACAATATTTCTTGGCTTATTTCCAACTAGAAAAGGTTCTCACAGGAGGTGGGTTGAGGGTTTCTGGCACCTCATAGTTACACCCACCATGGTTAAATTAGTATTTAACAAGCAAAATCAGTCTCATTCAAATGGCATGTAAAATGTGACCCACCAGCTTGAGTCAATTCAAGTTGTGAAACATCTTGTTCCTCAATTGTAACCCTAGATGATGATGAAATTGGGGCTTCCAATGTTTTATTTTTCAAATCCCTAGATTCCACCAAAGCTTTGTTAACAATAATTTTAATTAAGTCCTTTAAAACAGCCATTTTGAAACCAGGGGGGCTTGGGCTTGCCATTGTTCCCATAATTCAAAAAGACATTCCAACTCAATTTATTATTCAATCCAACTGTTTCAACAACTCCAAATTCTGCTCAATTTTGGGTTGATAAAAGTAAAATTTTCTGATGAGCAAGTTTAGTGTACTGTTTGTGACAAGACTTTGTTTTACCAATAGGCAGAATGTGATCCCAAGTTCTTTTTTTGTTCCAATAATAGTCCCAAAATGTATGCCACATCCCCAAATTTGGGTTAGCCGCACTCAAATGGGGTCCAGGGGTGCCTAGGTACCCCTAGCTCCCCCCTGAAATGACCCATTTGGGGCTATTTTGCCCCATATGGGCCCAAGGTTTCCGGCAAGAAATGCAAAATTTGTAAAAAAAACTTTGCTTGCGGTGTGGTGACCAATCAGGGACACCTAATGGAAAATGGAAATTTTTTGATTTTTTTTTTTAAAAAAAAATTCCGCTCTCATTTGTAAACATCTCATGTAAATAGTCTACAGGCCTCTGGTATATAAAAGGAGGGGCTCTCCCCCGCTTTTTCTGAATAATCAAATCATTCATGGCAGTGTGTGCATATGTCCCCCCCGTTATCATAGTAATTTGATCCTAATCATCATCCTGGGTATATACATGATTTCCCCCTTGATCCTTTAATCCTCCATACTCCAATCTTTTGATATGTCCATCTGTGACCCTGTTCCTTATCCCCAGACACTGCCTTTCTGGTTGAATAGAATTCTGTCTGATGGAATTCTTCAGTGTGTTATACCACTCCTTGATCCCTTTTTATAACCATACTGGTCTTGATCCTTCCTGATCATCTTTCTGGAGCCAATCACAATTGATTGAAGGGGTCTTGTGAAGCTTAAAACCTGGACTTTTATCCCTCCCTTTATTCTTTGAAGTTGAATTCCGCCACACTACTCTTGAGTACCTTGAAAAGTGTTGGGTTGTTCTTGTTCAAACCTGTTATTTATTTGCTTCTAGAGCTTCACAAACCAATGCTTTTATTTTGTTCAGCCACCCACAGTTATCTGGTAACCTTCAAGTGCTTGATTGCGGAGAGTTGGGCAGGTTCATTGAGAACCTCAAGGTTGGTTGGTATTGAGTTGATCTTTCTTAATCTTCTGCCAACAAACAGAGTTATTAGCTTGTAGGCGTTGTTACTCACAACTGCCTTGTCCCATTGAACTCTGAAAACAAAATTTACTTATTTTGTTCAAGTCTTTCCTTCCACCATCTTGCCTGAGATAGTGTTGATTCCTTTGCTACCAAATATTCCCAAAACTCATTTTTTACATTGATTCCCTATTTACAAGCTCCTGGACCTCAATTCCAGTTAAATTTAAACATTATTTCAATTCTTAGGAGGGCAGCCCAAACAGCACCTTTCCCCTCCCCAGAACTGCCTAAAACTTAGCACCATTTGGAGTCTTACATTTGGTCCCCTGGGCCGGGATCAAACCAGCAAACTTGTGATTTACAGTCCCAACATCAATGTTTGGAATAAAAATTTGAAATCCAATCCTTTTCTTTTTTTTCTCTGTTTTTCTCCCTTCTCAGATCTGATCCGTGGAGGCAACTTATCCCAGAAGTAAGTCCTCCCAATTTGTGCACCATCTGGGCAAGTTACTTGTTGTTTTTTTTTTGAAACCCTACTCCTGCCACACTTGTGAGCCACTTTGGAAATCTGCTCTTTGTATCTCTTAGGAACTCTGCTCTTCAAAATGGAATCTGCTGGTACCTCCTCCTCCTCTGTTTGAGTCAAGATGGTCAAGATCAAACCTCAAAACAAGAACTTAGGCTTCAATGGGACAAATGTGGAACAATTCTTGGACTCCTATGAGATGGCTGCTGAAGTGGATGGTGCAAGTGAACATGATATGGCTTATCAGTTACAATTTTTTATCTCCTCTGATGAAGTTATTTAATTAATTGAATTTTTTGATGGATTTGAAACTCATTACTGGAGGCTCTTGAAGGAGGCTATGTTGGCTTATTGGGGAAAAGTAGATGTGGCTATGTTTACTCTACAGGACTTGGATGCTCTGGTTTCTCAATGGATCTTCAATGGCTGTGTTGCTTCAGCCTCTGATTACCAGTCTTTTTGAAAATCTTGAGCTCCTATTCATTCTTACCTCATCAGGATCAATCACATTGACATGGTGGACAAAATTTGAGTTTTATTTTTCCAGTCTTTTTCTCCAGGAGTGCAGGAAAGGATTAGAGATGAATTAGTTCAATCTGGATCCATGATTACTACTAGAGACAATTGGTTCAAGCTCCCTTTTTTTCTGGTCCTAAGGAGTGTGGTGGATGAAGTCATGAAAGTCAAAACAGCTCTCACTTTTGAACAAACCAGAGTTTCTGAACCAGTACATACTCCTTCCTTCAAAGAGTCCAATGAAATCATGAACAAGAAGGAAGAAAATTGTAGACCTAAATTGAATCCCCAGCCTAATAAAGAAACTGCTACCATAGATGAGATCACCAAATTACTTCAGGCCTTTGAAAATAAGATGGATCAGAAAATTTCTTCTTTAGCTACTCCTAAACCCTCTACTTCTGTCCCTAAATCTACCGGAGTCTGTTACTACTGTCATAGGGAAGGCCATGGAACTGTAAGATGCTTGGAACTCCAGAAGGATATAAAGGAAAAGTTGGTTGAGAAGAAGGGGAAAAATTTCTTTCTTCCTAATAGTGCTCTGATCCCTTTTGATTCAACTTGCCCTATTTGCCATGTGGTGGCCTCTTATCAGCCTCCACCTCCCATGAAAGCATCCCTTGCTTACTTCAATTTAAAATCTTCATGTGGTACTCTTCAACCCTGGTATCCTACAGCTATCTCTTCCTCCAGTCTTGCTGGGACTACTTATCAATCTGATCCAGCCAGGAAACAACATGAGGAACCTAAACCTCACAAAGCCCCTTCCTTGCCAACTTCAGTTCTTCAAAAACCAGTCAAATGTTGATCCTCACCTGAGCCTCCTTCCTCTGATGTAGAAGACATGTAGGTGGAAGAGGAGCCACTCATGGAAAGGTTTCCAGATCACTCAGATCCTCCTCCTTCATCCAAGTCACCTCAACCTTCTGATCCCATCTTAGTTCCTGCTTCACCTGAACTTCCTCCCTCCACCCAGCCCAAAGTTAGATTTGAAAGGGGCATCTCAAAGGATCACCCCAATGCTGTGGAAGGAGTATTAAAGAAAATTTATGATCTGAAAATTCCTGATCTATCTGTGGCTGAACTCCTGTCAATCTCTCCATCTGTTGCTGAAGGGATGAAGAAACGGGTCTCTTATCAATGTGTGGAGATTGGTCCTGACGAATTAAAGGTCTCCTCTGGCACTTTGATAGAGGACTCTGGTGGAACTAGTCCTTCTTCAGATTCCAATATTTACTCCTTTCCTCTTGGTTTCCTCCCCTGTTATCTTGGTTGCTCATCCAGAACTGGTTCTCCTCTTGTGGACTCTGGATCGCAGCTCAGCTTAATTTTGGATGCTATGGCCTGTAAAATCAAACTCAGTCCTAGGGTGAGCTTCAATTCTGCATTCTATGGGATAGGTAATCAATCTTGTGAATTGGTTGGTATTGCTGAAGATTTCCAAGTCAGGATTGGTCAAAATATTTTTGGAACCTGCAATTTTTGGATCACTTGTTTTCAAGGGCCTATGTTTTTGGGATGACCTTTCTTGATGGATTTTGGTGCTATTCTGATTTTTCCTGATCAAGTTGGGGAGAGAATTGTTCTCCCTGATGCTGATGTTAGAAATATTGAAGTCCCTATCTGTTCTTTTGATGCTGATTTTTGGGAAAGAGATTTTCCCGGTCATCCTTCTAAATCATTTTAAAAGGGGAAGCAGAGGGACAATTCCAATTCTCCTCATTTTTTCTGCAAATAGTTTATCCTACTGATAATTAAAGTTCTTTTCAGCCTCAGACTTTAAATCAAGGATCAACCTTTCATGCCCCAGGCTCATTTTTCATTCTTTTCATCTTTTTCATCTAAACTAGAAAATATTGAAAACCAAAACATGTAAAAATAGAAAAATCCAAAAATATTTCTTTTCCTTCTTTCTCTGGATCTGTTGTGTCTTCTTTTCCTTGTACTCTTAGTCCTGATCAATCTTCTCTCAGTTCCGGTTTGCATCTCTGTAATGAGTCTAAACTATATCCTGATCTCAATTCAAACCATGGCCGTTTTGGTATGGAGGAATATGGGTTTCATTGGAGGCAACTTGGGGTAGAAGAAAGTCCTCCCAATTGTGCACTGCCAGGGCAAACTTCTAACATCATTTTCAAAACCATACCTTGTGCCACACATGTGAGAAACACATTATCTCCTGGTTCTCCCTTTATGGAAAAGGCACCCTTCAAGGATATTGCAGAACATTGGACTTGGAAAATGTTGGAACTTGGACTCCATTTTTGTAATCAAGTCTCACTGGTCAACTCTTGGAGGAAACAAGAACTTCTCTTGTCTTCCATTAAGTACAAGCCAGTTGCCAAGAAGGTCCAACCAGTCAACCAACCCATGCTTCTCAGCCTTAATCCTCTTCTTATGCATTGTAGAGACTCCTGTGGGAATATATAAATAAAGTAGCAAATAGCTTGCTGGCAGGCCTTGAAAGGGAATTTAGTATTAATTCTACTCCTTTGGAGTATTAGTATATACTAAGAGTGGTTATGAATTGCCTGCCCTTTCAGTACTATTTTAAGTCTGCACAATAATTTATTTGAATTAATGGCTGGTTTCTTTGAGAGTTAATATAGGTCTCAGATCAGACCTAGATTAATTATTAACTGTGATATTGGTAGGATTTGTTGAAGAATAGACCAGATGTATTGGACTATTGGTTGATTTATTGATCAGATATGTCTGATCTTAACCAATAACCCAATATTAAAGGGTTCAAGGGTTTATCAAAGGGCTTGCTCAGGAGAGGACCCAAGGATGGGTTTACCCACGGGGGGCTGGGAAGAGGGAAGGTTGGTAGTTTCTTTTTTTTGTGCTCTCTTTCTTTGTAAGGGTTATTTATTAACTAATGGGTGGGGTTTCTTTAATATGGTGCTGAATATTTAGGTCACATAAGGAACGCTTATTCAAGCACCTGGTGGGTGGTTTAATTGGTTAAAGATGGGTAATAACTTGGTTTCTGATTTCTTGTTTTCCTTTTATAACTGATTCAATACTAATATTTTATCTGGGTAGGTACCACAGATAGATGGGTTGATGGGGTGAGTAGGGTTGGGTGATAACTAGGCCAGATGGCATGAGATGGGATGAGTGATAACTAGGCCAGATGGCACGAGATGGGATGAGTGATAACTAGGTCAGATGGCATGAGATGGGATGAGTGATAAAACTTGGATAGGGCAGAGATGCCCTCCTTAAATAGACAAATCCTGCCCCCAGGGGTGCTCAAGGCTGCCCCTGAGGGTTCTCCCTGTTCTGGTAAGGAACAGTGAGATACAGTTACATGAGGCATTTCTGCTGGTTGGAAAAATCTTGTACGGTTACATGAGGCATTTCTGCTGGTTGGGAAAAGCTTGTACAGGGGTTTCATGCATGCACAGCCTTGCATAGATTGCTGTGTAGTTCAGATAAGATATTTTGATTTGCTGTACTGTTAGTTTATTCAGTGCTACTTGATTCTACATACATGTATTGCTGTGCAATAATGTTGGTTTGTTTGGTTCTGGTTAAGGCTGGTTCCACTTCCTCCTACATATATTTCTCCTGTATACTTCTGCACAGCCTCTTGAATATGTATTTGCTGCATGTTTGTTTGGTTCTTGCTTGAGACTTGTTTGACTTCATCCTGACTATATTGCTCCTGTATACTTCTGCACAGCCTCTTGTATGTGTATTTGCTGCATGTTTGGTTCAGGTGGCCAGATCTGACATGCTGCACTGCCTCCTGTATCTTCATTGCTGTATTCTGGCTGAGGTGGCTGGATCTGGACTGGTTAAACTACCTCCTGGATCTGTATACTTTATTCTTGATGAGGTGACTGGATCTGGCATGCTGCACTGCCTCCTGTGTCTGTATTCTGTATTCTGCATGGGTTGACTGGATCTGGCATGCTGGATGAGGTGACTGGATCTGGCATGCTGCACTACCTCCTGTGTCTGTATGCTGTATTCTGAGTGAGGTGACAGGGTTGGTGTATGGTTCTGGTGTTGAGGGTAAACTGTTACTGGTATGAACTTGAGGGCTTGAAATGTATGTCTTTATGCCTTCCACAGAGCTGTGACACCTGGTTGGGTATGAGTTTGCCATAGTTGAAGGGTTCTTGGGCTGTATCTTCTAATCCATGAGGGTTAGAGGGGTACTTTGGCTGAGTGACTATAGGTTTTTTGTGATTTAGAATCCATTTCTGAGGCTACTTTGAGGGTTTGATCTTTTGTTACACTACAAAAGTGAGTCTGATGGCTATAGGACAGGTTTGGTCTATCACATCCCCCCCAGACTTAATGCTGTCCACAGCATACCTTTCCATAGACATCAGACTCCACATCCTATCTTCCTTCTTCTTATCCTTCTTCTTCTTCTTGTTGGAGATCTGAGAGACATAAATAATAAAAAACTAATAATCAAAGTAGCATAAAACCAAGGTCCATAGAATCCTAGTGATCCAGTTGGTCTTGTTGAAATCTTGATTGTTTTTCCCTAGATCTTCTCTTCTTAAATATTTCTTGATTGTGCCCATGTAGCAAGTAAAAGTATAATTAAATCCCTTCCATTCTTCTTGGTTTGTTCCAATATAATAGGGTTCTTCTGGATAAAGACAGGTTTTTGCATTTTCCTCTGTTTTTCTGATTCCTTGGATTTAACTGATTGCTTGAATTTAAATCTTCTTTTCCCTTCTCCATATACTGTGGTACTTCATGGGCAAAGACAGATTATTTCCTCTAAATCTTTCCTTTCTTCCTCTAAATCATTTCTTGAATTTTTGAGCCTTGAAACCCTGTTTGCATCTATTCAAAACTGATAGATAACTTTTTCCTTTGAAACCTACTATAATGTCTTCATTCAGACATTTCTAGCTGAAGATTGATTGATTCCTTTTACTGGATACCTTGACAAATCTTGAAATATTTAATTGTGTCCAATTTTGAGTTAAGCCAATCTTGATGTCTTCAGGTCCTTCCTTCTTCCCAGTGTTCCATGTTCTCTTTGGGTTGAATTCTTTTTACAGTAATAATCTTCTTGATGAAAGTATATTTATATTTGTATATTTCTTTTATATTATTTCTTCTCTTTTCTTTACTTCTCTTTTTTATTTATTTTATTATTATTATTTTTTTTATTATTTGTTATAATTATTTATTTTTATTTATATATATTTTTTATATTTTTTAATTATTTTATTATTATTATTATTATTATTATTTTTGAAGGACTGAGCAGTTTAGGCTCTTGCTTAGGAGCTGCCTTCTTCTCCCTCTCCTCCTTCCTCTGCTGGCTCTTCTTCTCCTTCATCTTGTTCTGGTCCTTCCTCTTCTTCATCTTGTTCTGGTCCTTCCTCTTCTTCATCTATTGGGGCTCCTTTGTTGTAAAACTTCTTGATCTGGCTTTCTGCAAATCTTCTGCCAAGTACTGTTCCATCCAATTCCTCTAGAACATAGGGCCCCTTATTTAATTGTTTGACCACTTTATAAGGTCCATTCCATCTATTCTTGAAGAGTAGCCCCCATTGAGATTCCAGGGTTCTATTGTAGACTAATACCAGGTCCCCCTTCTTGTATTGTTTCCTTACCCTATGGGCCAACCTCCGGTCCCAATACTTGATTGAAAGTTCTCTTTCTTCCTTCATCTTCTGTGCTGCCTTCTGAATGTGTTCTTCCTTCTGAGCCAATTGTGCTGCTCTTGCTTTCAGGAGGCCTGAAGTGGTGGTCACCTGCTCCCAGTCAGCTACTAGGTATGTCTCCATTTCTAAGTCAATTGGTAGGACTTCTGGCTGTCCAAACTGTAGTTCAAATGGGGAGAATCCTGTTGTCCTTTTTGTAGAGATCCTATCTGCAAAGGTGACTAGAGAGAGGTATTCCTTCCATTTGCTGCCATTCTCCCCACATAGCTCTATTAGTGCATCTTTTATTTCCTTGTGGCCCCTTTCAATCATTCCTTGAGCCTCTGGGTAGTAAGGGGTGACCATTCTGAGTTTTGTTCCAACCTTCTTCATAGCTGTCTGGAGCTCCTTTTTAAATTCTCCTCCTCCATCCACTGTTACTTCCTTGGGAATCCCATACCTATAGATCCATTCAGATAGGAACCAAGTGGCTATGTTTCTTGAGGTGAGACTAGTCAGGCCCACTGTCTCTGCCCACCCTGAGAAGTCATCTCTAGCTACCACTAGGTACTTCCATCTTCCTGCCTTGACATTTACTGCATCCATTGCTACCTTCTGAAACAGGGTTTTGGTAAGAGTTTCCTTCCCTTCTTCTTTCTGCTGGAGCTTGCTTCTCTTCTGACATGGTACACAGGTTTGGACCCATTTCCTAGTCATCTTCTTCATTCCTTCCCACCAGAACCTAAGCTTGATCCTTCTTCATGTCTCCCCACTCCCTCTGTGCCCCAATTCCTCATGCAGGCTCTTCATGACCCTTTCCATATCTTCTTTAGATGTCAGCACCAGCTGAGGGCCCCATATTCCCCTCCTTTTTAGTTTTCCTTCCTTCACATAGAAGTTGGGTGACCTCCTCTTGATCTTCTGGAGTTCCTTCTCAGAGCACCCTATGAGCTTCTTCATGGTCAATAAATATTCCTTCATTCTTCCCCAGAATCCAGCTGGAGGTGTGGATTGTTGTTGGTCTTCAATAGAGTTGATTTTTAATCCAAGGTCAGGGTGTGGACTGATCCATTCTTCTTCTTCATCAAAATCCTGATTGGTGTCTTCTGGGTCTTCTGGGTCCTCTGGCCTTCTTGATAGGCTGTCAGGCATTGTGAATGTTTTCCCTGGCTTATGGATCAAGTCAAAGGAAAATAGTTGAATGAATGCCACCCATCTAGTCATAGGAGCACTAGGTAGGCTGGGGGTGTTGATCATTTCAAAGAGGGCTTTTGCATCTACTTGTAACTCAAAGTGCTGTCCCCACAGGGTTGTCTGGAGTTTCTTGAGTATCTTGGCTACTCCACAGAGTTCCAATTTTGACTGGGAATACTTCTTTTCTGTTTTTGAAAAACCCACTGACTCATAGTAGACTGGCCTTGGTCTTCCTTCTTTGTCTTCTTGCATCAAGACAGCACCTGCTGCTAGGTAACTTGAATCCACAGCTAAAATGATCCTTCCTGCATCCTTGTCATATTCTATGCTTTTGAGGGTTTTTTGTCTTCTCCTACTATCTTCTTGAGTAACAGAAAGGATTCTTCACTTTGACTGTCCCACTTAAACCATACATCTTTCCAAGTAAGTCTTCTGATTGGTTCTGAGAGTGCTGAGTAGTTTTTGATGAACATCCTGAAACAGGAGCAAAGCCCCAAGAATCCTCTAGCTTCTTTCTTGTTCCTTGGCTGGGGCCAGCTTTGAATTTTGTTCAGCTTCTGTTCTGCTACTTTCCTTCCCTCCTGGGATACCACATGCCCTACTATGTTAAGGGCAGGGACACAGCAAGCAAATTTCTTTCCTGAGATAGTTAAACCAGCCTCCTCTATCCTGAATAAAATTCTTTCTAAGGTTATAGCATATTCCCAGACAAACCTTCTTATTTGGGGGTTTTATTCCAGTGTCTCTTCATTGTACCTGCTTCTGGGCCCTTTGATTCCTCCATCATCAATAAATATCCCTACATGTTCTGGTATTTCCTCCTGGAGTATCCAGGTCATCTGAGATTGGTAGACTGCTACTGAGTTTGTGCCCCCCTGAGGTAATCTTGTAAGCTGGAGTCTTCCCAGGGTGGTTTCAAAGGTGGTAAGTGGTCTTGAAGTCTTGTCCAATTCTCTTTCATCATATCCTCCCATGATATCTCCTAATCCATAGCAGGCCCTTCCAGAGAAAGACTCCACAAATTCTTCAATCTTTGGGGGTAGTCCGGCCTCCTTGATAGTGACTCTGTTGAGAGGTTGGAGGTCATGGACTATTCTGAGCTTCCCATTGGCTTTAGCCACAGGGAATACAGGGCTGGAGTAACTGGAAGTTGATTGTTCATAGAGTCCTGTCCTAATCCTTCTCCTGACTAGTTCTGTAAATTCTGGCCTGATAGGTTGAAGTATAGGTATAGGTTTCTTTTGCCATGGTTCATACGGGATTGTAGGTATCTTGTAGGGAAGCCAATAGGAGTGCTTGAGTAGACCCCTTTCCTCCTCAGTGAAAGCAATTGCCTTTTCCCTGAGGACCATCACATGTTGTAGAAGTGTAATTTCCTCCGGTGTGAGCCAGTTATCAGGCCCAAAGTTAACCATTTTTATCCTTTCTGATGTAATTCTTGAGGTTTGTATGAAGTGAGGTGGATAAGGAGTCAGGGGTGTAGTATAAGGGTCCCTGGAGAGTGGAGGTCTTTGGAGAGGGGGGTTAAGTTCTTGTGGAATGGGTTGGTTTATGGGCTTAATCTTTTTGTCCACTTTATTATACTTGGCTGCCAGGATCTGGGTTTCCATGGTGGCTAGTAGACAATTCCCTTTTTTGTTCTTCTTCTCTCTTGCTTCCTTTGGTAGTAGTATGTTCAAACTGAATTCTTGTGGGTGTAGGTAGTTTAGGGTCTTGCCAGGGACCATTTGGGAGTAGGTAGTTTTAAGTCTTACCAAGGACTATTTGCCCCTCTTTTTTTTTATTATTATTTTATTTTTACCATTTTTTTTATTTATTTTTTTTATTATTATTATCATTACTTTTACTAATTTTTATTCATTCATTTGTTTATTTTTTTTATATTTTATTTTTACCATTTTTTGTTTTTTTTTGTTTTTTTTTTTTTGGTTTTGTTTCCTACAGCGGTTACCTCGCCCCTCTTCCAGTCCAGTTGTGTAGGCAGCCGTAGGGCGCGGTAGCCGTGTTCTTTGTTTTGCTTGAGGGCGGCGCTCTCTGTTCCCGCAATTGTCCATGTTGAATAAAATTGCCTTGCTTGCGCGCTCCAGGCGCAAGAAGCTGCTCCCTTTGCAAGGGCGTCTCATAGCGGCGCAGGGGGGGGGCGCTCCGCAAGGTAGTCGCTCTTTTTGGTGTCCGAGCTGGTTGGCTTTTCCCCGGTCTACCTTACCGCCCAATTTTACAGGTAAGGATCAACATTATTGGCAAATACAGGTGAGCCCCTCTTCCCTCTTCCATTTCCATCTTCTATTATACATCTGGTTCCCAACTTCTGATCATGTGCCTCGTCACGCTTGCACCCTCCTTCCCCTCCTTTGGCTCCTTCTTTCTTCTTCTCGTCGTCTGCAGGGTGGGTCCCTTTGTATACTTTGGTCGGTCCAATCCTTGACACGTCAGCTGGTCCGCTTACACATGACTTTGAGTCTCCTGCCACCTTCTTCCTTTTAATTCATCTCGATTGCTGATGCCGCGCTTGTTCCTTCTTATCTCGTGAAGTGCTAAGGGGTTCTTGGGGTCCCGCCTCATCCTTGGTGTGGTCGTGGTATGTCAGATCTTGTTTTTCTGATCCTATTCATTCCTTTCATCTTTAATCTATCTTATCTCAATTGCTGATGCCCCGCTTTTTCCTCCTTATCTAGCAAAGTGCTAAGCGGTTCTTGGGGTCCCTCCTCATCCTTGGTGTGGTCGTAGTATGTCAGATCTTGTTTTGCTGATCCTATTCATTCCTTCCATCTTTATTCTATCTTATCTTGATTGCTGATGCCGCGCTTTTTCCTCCTTATCTAGCGACTTGCTACGCGGTTCTTGGGGTCCCTCCTCATCCTTGGTGTGGTCGTAGTATGTCAGATCTTTTTTTGCTGATCCTATTCATTCCTTTCATCTTTAATCTATCTTGCTTCATGATTGCCTCTTCTGCTGTTTGGCTAAATTCCGTCATTTTTCTGGTTCCATTCATTCCTTGTTTTTTATTTACCTTTAATTTATCTTGCTTTGTGTTGAAATTACTCTATGATAAAAAGAAGTAGAACCAGACTACAAGGGTTGAAGACAATCAATAACCAAAGGACAAGGCAGGAGAGCTGATTTAAGGAAGGAATGAGATACACACCAATACTGTAAATAGTACAGTATGACGGACTAAGGTAGGCTGAGGAGATGAGTTGGCTGAGGAATTGAGATCTTCATGATAAGAGTCAACATAATGATGAGATCAGAACATGAGGAGTGATTTGAGTCAAATAGCGGTTAGGAGATTTTTGTGTCTTCTCACCAAACAAGAGAATGAGGAGTCATCAACAGTTGAAGGTGTTGATGTGGCTTTGGAAACTTAGATTGATGGTTGATAAGTCGTTGGTTGATAGATAGCGGTTGTTGGTGGTAGGTGGTCGCGGTTGTGAGAGTATGACAGGTAGTAGTAATGGAGTAGAGAAAGAACTAAGAAGAAAAAAAAGAAAGGAAGAACTGTAGGTGGTTGTTGATTGAATAGGATTTTTATGGAGATTCAATTGAGAAAGGGAGAGTCAAGTCAAGATGAGTTGGAAAGGGGAGGCCGCGTCTTCATCACTAGGTGTGACATGTCATTGATAGTTGACATGGCTCTGGCATTGCACAGCGTTGAGTCTAGTCAGAAGACCCGTATTCCAACACCCCAGGATGTTTGGTGAGAAAGAGAACGGATGATCATTGGAGGCAATTCTTCCTGAGACATTCCAGAGACCCTGCCGAGCAGCTTTTTGACAGAGCATCAGCTACCATTTCCGACAAGGATATGAGTCAAACAACGATTTCCTTTTCTTCGTACAGCTGCCGGATGTATTTCACTTTGATGTCAAGGTGCTTAGTTTTGGCGTTGGACCCTATGTTTTTGATTTTTTCCAGAAGACCTTTGTTGTCTATATGAAAGAGAGTCGGACTTGGATTAGACTGCCAAAGTTTGCTGATGAGAGAAGTCATCCACTGATTCTCCTGTACACCATTGGCCAGAGCGTTCAGTTTGGATTCCGTTGAAGACATGGAAATGTTCTTTTGCTTCTTACTCGTCCACGTCACAGGGCAGTTTTTCCAGAAAGAGATCCATCCGCTTTGCGATTTGCGATCCAAAAGGTTGTCCCCCCAGGTGGCATCAGTGTAGTAGCTGACATTGTTATCATTTGATGAGAATGGATTCAGTATCAATTCTAGATGAGATGAGCCTTTCAAATACTTCCAGCAATGGATAACCTCTTTCCAATGGCTTAGACCCGGATTGGAATTGAACCTTGATAGGATAGACACCACAGCTGAAAGATCAGGGCGAGTTCTACAGGAAAGATAGTTCAACAGGCCAGTGAAGGTCTTATAATTATATCCCAGAGCCTTGAACGCACGGGAGTCTTCCTTGGTGGCAGGCAGAAGTTTAATGCCTGGAGTCAGAGGAGTATTGACTGAGCAACATTTGGTTAACTTGAGCAGTTCCAGTCCTTTGGTTATCAGAGAAGGCTGAGAGAGAGAACATGATCCATTTTTGATGGCAATGTTCATACCCAGAAGAGTATCAGGATTGTGTGCAGAGGAATTGGGATACTGCAATAGAAAGTGCTTCTCAAAGTCTTCCACGTTGCCCGCAACTATGAGGTCGTCCACGTGAAAAAATAAGAAAGTCTTACAATTGGAATGGATGAATAAACAGGCATCAGAGTCGGATTGATAGAATCCAAGCGATTTCAGCCAAGTAGTTAATGTGTCATGCCAGTTGAGCGGTGCCTGGCAAAGACCGTAAAGCAACTTTTTTAGTTTGAGGAAGGGACTTTTGCAATGGGACTCGGAGGGAGTTTTTATGAAGAGAGTCTCATGGAGTGGTGCGCAGAGAAAAGCACTTTTGAAATTGAACTGTCTAATGGGTAAGGAGCAATTGAGAGCAAGGATAAGGAGAAGGAGAAGGGAAGGGAATTTGCCAGTAGGGGCATAGGTTTCAGAGAAATCCAAACCGGGCGTTTGCAGAAATCCTTGTATGCAGAGGCGAGCCTTTGTCTTGGCCGGAGAGGAGAGTGTAGCAGGCTTATCTCTTACGGCCCAGGTGGTTTTGAGATATCGATCAGGAGTGAAGTCAATGTCTTCCCAAACATTGTGATCTTCAATGTTCTGAAGCTCCACTTGTTTAGCTTCCGTTACTTTTGATGAGTAATCACTTTGAGTCAGGTAGCTGTACTTATCAGGTTTGACCGCCAAGGTCCTTTCTCAAAGAGTCCTACCCAATGGAATGAGCGTAGCTTCTACATTCAAATCAGAGGCGGAGTCTTCAGCTGAGGGACTGTTGGACAGGTCATTGCTGATGGTTTTGGAGTATTCACGTGATTCAGGCTCTATCTGGCCTGGAGCTTCAGGAAGAGACTTTTCTTGAGACAGTTTGGACAAGATGAAATTGGTGGGTGGAAGCTCCAGCTTGTCGTAGGAGGAGGAGGAGTGAGCAAAGGGTGATTTGGAAGGGAAGGAGAGAAATGTGACACTTTTGGTGTTAACAATTTGTCCAGAGGAGGAGAGAATCCAGTAGGACAGTAGCTCGGGATTATAGCCGATCAATTGGCCCGGTTCACTGGGTGTCCCTAATTTATTGCCGGAGGGTTTAGGTTGGGTCAGAAAAGAAACCGGATTGCCGATTGGTTTAAAGTAGGAAAGAGGAAGAGAGTGAAGCTTGAAAATTTCATAGGGGCTCTTCTTGGATCGGTGCGATGGAATCTGGTTCAGAGTGAGAGTAGAGGAATGTATAATTTTGTGCCATCAATTCCGAGGCAGATTAGAGTCGTATAATATAGTTTGAACGGATTCAAGAATGGTGCGATTAAATTGCTCAGCAAGCCCATTTTGTTGAGGCGTGTGTGGATTGGCAAATTGCTGCTTGATGAGATGATTCTTGCAGAATTCGGACAGCGAGGAATTAGCAAATTCAGTACCTCGATCTGAATGCAGTACAGAGGGATAGTATCCTAGTCTTTTGGCTTCAAGGCTCAAACTGAAGATAAGCTCCAATGGAATGGCGTCTTTGGATGAGACTGGAATAGAAGCACAGTATCTCAAAAAGGAATCCACCACCGTCACAATATACTTATGCCCACCGGATGATATGGAAAGAGGACCGATTGTGTCCAGATGGATTTCTTCAAATATCCGAGAAGCATGGGATGATCGTTTTTTGAAGGAGGCCTTGGTGATTTTTGAAAGGGAGCAGGCTTCACATTTGTTTTCCTTAGAGATGGGCAGATTCAATTTATTCCTCAGGCGGTGATAGCTTACGTGACCCATGTACTTATGAATAAGCTCGGAGGAGGAGAAATGAGAAAAGGGGAGGAGAGGCAGGAGCTGAATGCATGGTATGTTATTGTGGTAGCATCCTCGAAGGATGAGTTCATTGCCTTTAAAGAGACTGAAACAGTCAGAATAGAATTCAACGTTCAATTCTTCCTGTATTAACTTTCTCAGGGAGAGCAGGTTTGCAGACAAGTGAGGTACATAGAGCACGTCGGTGAGGACAATTTCCTGATTTCCCGCTTTCAGTTTAACAGTACCGGAACCGCCAATATCCAGGGAGTCGGATTTATTACTTGTCTTGATTACTCCTTGGAATTGGGTGTCTAGCACGGTGAAGAAAGCTTCATCAGCTATCATGTGACATGATGAACCAGAGTCAATAACAAAGAAGTTTTTTCCGAGACAGTTGATGGAGGAGAGAAGGCTGACTTGTTGATTGTTGGTGGGAGCGGTTTTTTGTCTCAGGTGAGGATATAGCATCCAACACTTATTTTTGGGGTGATTGGCCAGAGTGTTATGCATGCGAGCCTTGCACTTGCCGGACGCCTCCGTGTATAGGGAAACCGTTGGAGTTGAGGAGTTGCCATTCATCTTTAATTCATTCATGTGGATTCAAAGATGATCGAGAACAGCGTCTGGAGTGACTTCTGATTTGGCTTGCGAGTGAGTGATCTTCTGCTTGATGTTCATCATGGAGGAAGGCAGCTTATCTAAGATTATATAAGCGAGGATGTTGGTGGGAATCAGTATGCCTATTTCCAAAAGGCAATTGACGCCAGTTTTGACATTGGTTATGAATTGCTGAATGTTAGACTCGTCAAATGTGATGGAGGAGAAGTTGCTGTATATGCGAGCACAATTGGCAGGTTGAGACGACACGAAGTGTTTGAGTAGGGCTTTCCAAATTAGCACGGCATTCTCTTTGTTGATGGGAGTGATGATGTTAGAGTGCACAGCTGGCGACAGCTTTAAAATGATAATGGACGTGAGGATCAAATTGTCATTGTCTTCAAGAGGATCGTTGGCCGTTATAGATTCCTTAAGTTTAGCCAAGTTCAGTAGAGAGTTGATTCTGGTTCTCCAGATGGTGAAGTTCTCCTCAGTCAGAAGGGGAATAGCCTCAATGGTGGTTTTGAGGATGGTGGGATTTATAGAGTCCATGGTAGTGCCTGGTTCTTTGAAGATAGAGGGTTGTTTGTTCTACTGGTATTTCGACTGTTAATTGTGTTGAAATTACTCTATGATAAAAAGAAGTAGAACCAGACTACAAGGGTTGAAGACAATCAATAACCAAAGGACAAGGCAGGAGAGCTGATTTAAGGAAGGAATGAGATACACACCAATACTGTAAATAGTACAGTATGACGGACTAAGGTAGGCTGAGGAGATGAGTTGGCTGAGGAATTGAGATCTTCATGATAAGAGTCAACATAATGATGAGATCAGAACATGAGGAGTGATTTGAGTCAAATAGAGGTTAGGAGATTTTTGTGTCTTCTCACCAAACAAGAGAATGAGGAGTCATCAACAGTTGAAGGTGTTGACGTGGCTTTGGCAATTTAGATTGATGGTCAATAAGTTGTTGGTTGATAGATAGCGATTGTTGGTGGTAGGTGGTCGCGGTTGTGAGAGTATGACAGGTAGTAGTAATGGAGTAGAGAAAGAACTAAGAAGAAAAAAAGAAAAGAAGAACTGTAGGTGGTCGTTGATTGAATAGGATTTTTATGGAGATTCGATTGAGAAAGGGAGAGTCAAGTCGAGATGAGTTGGAAAGGGGAGGCTGCGTCTTCATCACTAGGTGTGACATGTCATTGATAGTTGACATGGCTCTGGCATCGCACAGCGTTGAGTCTAGTCAGAAGACCCGTATTCCAACACTTTGTGATCAGGATGCCGCCGCGCTTCCTTGGTCAAGCTGTGCTATAGTTGTCCGTGAGCGTTTGGATGGACCACTGGGCCAGGGTAAGTTCTGTCCCTTCTCTCTCTTGCCACCTCCTCCTCTCTAGGTGGGTTCTTGAATATTTAAAGGGGACCCTTGTTGGCAGATTCTCCCCGCCCTCATCATTCACTGGTCCTTCCTTCCATTCTCCTTGTCACTCCACTTAAGGTGGGTTGTATCTCACCCCTTCCCCTTCCTCCCTGTGACCCAAAGGGCTGACTGGATCTTTCATGTCTTTTTTCCTTGCCCCTCCCTCGTTCGTGCAGATGTCTTCCAATTCCCCTTGCTTTGATGATGCCAACTCCAAGGCCTCCGTGGTCGTGGTCCGTCCAAGCCGCTTGTTCAAATGCAAGTCCAAAGACCCGCACTCCGCTAGGCTGAAGGATGCCCCCAAATCACCAGCGGAGGACTCCTCTGAGGCCTGCTCAAATCCTGTTATGCCCAGCAGCCAGGCCTCCCCTTTGTTGATGGACTCCCAACTCGACTCCGCAGACGTCCCGTCCGTCCCTAAATTGGCTGAGTCTCAGCTTCCCACCAATCCTGATTCCGCTCCATCCTTTGAGCTTGTCAATGTATCTCTCCCAAACACTTCCCCCAACAACATGTGTACCACCGTCCGTTCCCTTTCTGGCTTGCCCCCCGGTTGCGGCTCTGGCATTGGCACCCCTGATGGCTCCACCTCCACCCTCACATTTTTGCCCTTGTCCCCTAAGCTCTCTGCCCCAATTGCCAATGGCTTTGACTCCGTCCACTTTGCCGTCTGGTGCTTAATGATCAGTCTCCCCAAGGACACCCATCTGCGCCAAACAGTTGAAGGGATTAAGGCTTGGTTGGATCAGATTTGAGTGGAGCTCTACAAATACCAATGTTACTAGTACGTCCCAATCTCTCTCTCTCTTTTTTTTTTTTTTTTTTTTTTTTTTTTTTTTTTTAATTGTGTATACTGATACCTCTTCCCCCCCTTTTTTTTAAGAGAAGGAGCCCGGAATTCTTAGCTGGGTAGCATCAGTAAACCTCCCTTTTTTGATTTTTTTTATTATTTCTTTTGCGCATATACTGATACCTAAGGTTTTATTATTATTTATTTTTATTTCTATTTTTTTTATTCTTTTCTAGGAAAAAAAGTGAAGTTTTGGTTAGATGGGTATCATCAGTGAGTCTCTCTCCCTTTTTTTCTTTTTTTTTTAATTGTGTATACTGATACCCTGATTGATTTTTTCTTGGGAAAAAATAACATTGGGGTTTTCTGTTGAATCAATATCATTGGTGAGCCCTCCTTTTTAAAAAAAAAATTTTTTTTGTAATATCTCCTTCTTTTTGTAACTTGTATACTCATACCTTCCCCACCCATTCCCTCAGCGCTTCAAAAGAAACTGAAGGCCTACTACTACATCAGTACTAAAACACAAACATGGCCCTTATTAAGACCCTACTTCCCCCCCTTTTTTCTTGTTTCTTGTTTTTTGTTTTTTTTTTTTGTTTTCAGTTTCGTTGGGGTTTTTATTTTTTTATTTTTTTTTGTTGTACAGTATCAGTAGGAGAATGGAGGAACAAAGAAAGACTGCCCACCCCTTCCTTCAGCACATCAACAGGAACTGAAGGCTTACTCCTACATCAATAAGGTAAAATGAGATGTTACTCTTCCAAGTATCCTGACCACCTAACATGGTCTGGTGTAACTTGGTCCATCATGATCATATGACTAATCCAGGACTTGGCCCAGTCTTCCCCATAATATAAGCAATACCTAACAATCCATGGGACCCTCCCATGATGAGATGGCCATTTTCCATGAATCAAAGGGGTATTTCAAGTGTAAGTGTTGAGTAAGTCCATAAATTCTGGGTTGTCCAATCCTGCTCCAGGTAGCTCTTCCCAGTTAGTTCCTTCCATGTCCTCAAGGTTGGTCCAAAATCCTCTGAAGATTTGTTGAAATACTTCCAAGGTTTCTTCAGCTTCTTGTTTCTTCAGCACCTCCTCCAATCCTCCTTCTGCTGGTACCTCAGGAGTGATGATGTTATTTTCCCAGGGGTCTGGTAAGTCTTCAAGGTCTATTTCTGGTATATTATTTCCACTGATCCAGGCCTCTTCTTGGTCTAGGCTTGCTGTGATGCTGTTCATGCCCATTGTTCTTCTGGGTGGTGTAACCTTCCATCCTGCTTGATCTGGTGAACAGATTGGGATGCATAACCTTTTCCCTCCTGCTATCTCATAGCTTAAGACTTCTCCTTTATGCTTTGATATTTCTAGCCTGAATTTATGATCCACTAAGAAAGGTCTTCCAAGTTCTGTATGAATTGATCCTTTGGCTATGAAGAAGTGGGAAGATTTTGGTTCCCCAGGTGTAATCTCAAATACTGTTCTTTCAGCTAATCCAATTAGTGGAGTAGAATGGCCTCCAATTCCTGTAACCTTCATGAACAATTCTCTGGATACCAAGCCTGTCTGAATTTCCAGATGTTCTGGTATTACATTCAATTCAGCACCAGTATCCACCAGAGCCTTGATCTTCTTCCCTTTGATCCAAATATCAATGAATCCCAATGGGCAGGCATAGGTGAGGTTGTTGCCTATCAAGCATGGGTATTCATCATCTGAATAGTCTTCAAAGTGGTGTTGACATCCATTGATCCTTCTATTGTTTTTGATGGCTGATGATTTAGAGGCTTTATTCAAGTCCAAGGTTCCTTCAGGGGTCATATCTTTTAACTTATGGAAAAAATTTGGTGCAACTGAAAGGAGCTCCTCCAAGGTAAGGTTAAAGTGTTTTTTTAATATTTTATTCTTCAAACTTTCTTCCATCTTGGTTCCTTCATGAGTTTCCAATGATTCTGACTTTACTTGGTCCTTCTTCACAGGTTCAGTTACAGGCTCCTTAACAGGTTCTTTGGGGGACTCTTCTTCTTCTTCAGAGTCTTGGTCCCTTTCCACCCATGCTCCTGCGTAACTTGCTTTCCTCTTCCTTGGTTCTGGGGCTGATTCCTTAGTTGGTGCTGAGGTTCCTTGGTCTGCTACTGGTGTCTCTTGGGTGTTATCCTTCTCTGGTGGATTTCCAGCCAACCTTTGTGATCTTCTCATTCCCCATTGAACTTGAGATTCCTTCATGTTTACCTCTGGTGGTGTCCAAGCTTCCCAATCTCCACTCTTCAAGAATGCTGAAACATTAGTTGGTTCTTCCTGCTTCTTGGGTTCCTCCAATTTTGGGACTTGTTGAGCCTCTGAGAATTTCTTGACCTGATCTCTGAAGCTTTCCTGCTGGCTATAAGGTATGGGTTCTCTGTTTGGGATGTAATAGTTGGGTCCTTGTTTAAACACCCTCTTTGCCTTTATATCTTCTGCCAAATCTGGACAGTTGACTTGGGTATGGAGTTCATCCTTGCAATAGTAACATCTGATTGGCCATCTGGGTCCTGCACTGGGAGATGAGGGTCTGTAGTTTTGTGCTATCCCTTGGTTGATCCTATCAAAGTGAGGAGGTGCCTGTTTCTGATTTAAGTCCACAGTGAGTTTTGCAATATTTTCCTTCATTTTTAAGAGCTCATCTACTCCCAGTTGCTGAAACTTGACTTCTTTCTTGGTCTCCACTAAGTTCTTTATGATAGGTTTAGGGGTTTCTTCTTCATCCACATCCCATAAGGCCAAGGTCATTTCCACAAATTCCTTCAAGGTCTCCAGATCTGGTGGGAGGTATCTGCCATCTCTTGCAATCTTGATTCTCCCTGCATGGGCCAATTCCCTGTTTACTTCCCTCCTAAGATCAGTGGACAAAGCTTTCCAGAGATTTTCTCCACTTTCCCAGTTGGTGTTGAAATAACCCATCCTGATGAAGTAAAGAACCATTTCTTCATAACTTGCAATGAAATTTTTGAAGTCATGCTTGGTCTTGATGCCTCCCTGCTCTTGAGTATGTCTGAGAAGCCTTGGTATGGACTCCTCATTGAACCTTCTATGGGGGGTAGCTGTGCCCCATTTCCTTTTTAGTTCCTTCTTCAAAAGGTCCAAGTCTGAATATTCATGTCCCTCCATATCTTCAATGGACTCCCTGATCTTCTTTTCTTGTACTAGAAAAGGTAATTGTAGGGCTATATCTATTCCCCCTGCCTTCTGAATCCTGGCCAGTTTCTCTACTCTTTTAATATACTTTTCCACCTCTGTTCCATCAAATTCAAGGTTCACTTTCTTTCCATCTATTAACACTCCATTTTGTTCATTATTATTGATTATTGATTTATCCTGGACTGGTCTTCTGGCTGGGGTTCCTTCAGTATATTGGCTCCTATTAGCTCTTATTCCTTCTTCCCTAGATTGGGGATATATATTTATTCCTGGGCTTATGGAGTGGTTTGTTGATTCTTCCATGGTTTTTGCTGGGATTCTTCCATATGCTGATCTTGGGGTTGGGGTCTGAAATCTGGTTCTTGGTTGGGTGTATGGGGTTTCTCAAATTCCCTGTGGTGTTCTTTCTTCAAGCATTTGTTTTATGAGTTTGGTAATGTTGGCAAGGTTCCCCATTGCTTCTACTGCAGGTCCTGGCTGATTCTGACTTCTTTCCTGGTCTTCCTCTGGCTTTTCTTGGGATCCACTGGGTATTTTGGTTTTGTCTTGCAGTTCTTTCTCCATCCTGATTATTGAAGATAGGTCTTCTTGGTTATTATCTTCAATCCCTCTGAGTTGGTCCTTGAGGTCTTCAATTATCTGGTATGGGTTTCTTTTTTCTGCCTTCAGAATGGTGAGTTAATTCTTTAGGCTAATACTCAACCAATATTTTTATGGTTTAATAACTAATCAAACCTAAAGGAAACAAGCCACTGTTGGGACACCAATTTTAGAGACTCCTGTGGGGTTATATAAATAAAGTAGCAAATAGCTTGATGGAAGTCCTTGAAGGGGAATTTAGTATTACTTCTACTCCTTTGGGGTATTAGTATATACTAAGAGTGGTTTTGAATTGCTTGCCCTTTCAGTACTATAGTAAGTCTGCACAATAATTTATTTAAATTAATGGCTGGTTTCTTTGAGACTTAATATAGGTCTCATATCAGACCTAGATTAATTATTAACTTTGATATTGGTAGGATTTGTTGAAGAATAGACCAGATGTATTGGAATATTGGTTAATTTATTGATCAGATATGTCTGATCTTCACCAATACCCCAATATTAAAGGGTTCAGGGGTTTATCAAAGGGCTTGCTCAGGAGAGGACCCAAGGATGGGTTTACCCACAGGGGGCTGGGAAGAGGGAAGGTTGGTAGTTTCTTTTTGTTGTGCTCTCTTTCTTTGTAAGGGTCATTTATTAACTAATGGGTGGGGTTTCTTTAATATGGTGCTGAATATTTAGGTCACAGAAGGAACGCTTATTCAAGGACCTGGGGGGTGGTTTAATTGGTTAAAGATGGGTAATAACTTGGTTTCTGATTTCTTGTTTTCCTTTTATAACTGATTCACTACTAATATTTTATC
Source organism: Puccinia polysora (assembly GCA_025617555.3). Taxonomy (NCBI): domain Eukaryota; kingdom Fungi; phylum Basidiomycota; class Pucciniomycetes; order Pucciniales; family Pucciniaceae; genus Puccinia; species Puccinia polysora. The sequence continues at coordinate 42,357,580 of CM062634.1, read as the reverse complement.
TGGGTAGGTACCAAAGATAGATGGGTTGATGGGGTGAGTAGGGTTGGGTGATAACTAGGCCAGATGGCATGAGATGGGATGAGTGATAACTAGGCCAGATGGCATGAGATGGGATGAGTGATAACTAGGCCAGATGGCATGAGATGGGATGAGTGATACAACTTGGATAGGGCAGAGAGGCCCTCCTTAAATAGACAAATCCTGCCCCCAGGGGTGCTCAAGGCTGCCCCTGAGGGTTCTCCCTGTTCTAGTAAGGAACAGTGAGATACAGTTACATGAGGCATTTCTGCTGGTTGCAAAAATCTTGTACGGTTACATGAGGCATTTCTGCTGGTTGGAAAAAGCTTGTACAGGGGTTTCATGCATGCACAGCCTTGCATAGATTGCTGTGTAGTTCAGATAAGATATTTTGCTTTGCTGTACTGTTAGTTTATTCAGTGCTACTTGATTCTACCTACATGTATTGCTGTGCAATAATTTTGGTTTGTTTGGTTCTGGTTAAGGCTGGTTCCACTTCCTCCTACATATATTGCTCCTGTATACTTCTGCACAGCCTCTTGAATGTGTATTTGCTGCATGTTTGTTTGGTTCTTGCTTGAGACTGGTTTGACTTCCTCCTGCCTATATTTCTCCTGTATACTTCTGCACAGCCTCTTGTATGTGTATTTGCTGCATGTTTGGTTCAGGTGGCCATATCTGACATGCTGCACTGCCTCCTGTATCTTCATTGCTGTATTCTGGCTGAGGTGGCTGGATCTGGACTGGTTGCACTGCCTCCTGGATCTTCATACTGTATTTTTGATGAGGTGACTGGATCTGGCGCGTTACACTGCCTCCTGTGTCTGTATTCTGTATTCTGGATAGGGTGACTGGATCTGGCATGCTGGATGAGGTGAATGGATCTGGTATGCTGCACTACCTCCTGTGTCTGTATGCTGTATTCTGAGTGAGGTGACAGGGTTGGTGTATGGTTCTGGTGTTGAGGGTAAACTGTTACTGGTATGAACTTGAGGGCTTGAAAGGTATGTCTTAATGCCTTCCACAGAGCTGTGACACCTGGTTGGGTATGGGTATGAGTTTGCCATAGTTGAAGGGCCCTTGGGCTGTATCTTCTAATCCATGGGGGTTAGAGGGGTACTTTGGCTGAGTGACTATAGGTTATTTGTGATGTAGAATCCATTTCTGAGGCTACATTGAGGGTTTGAGCTGTTTTTACACTACAAAAGTGAGTCTGATGGCTATAGGACAGGTTTGGTCTACCACAGCATCTTTCCTTATCTCATGATCCTTACTGTGGTCTTCCTCAATCTCTTACTGGTCCCTTGATGCCCAATGATAGGTAACTGAAGAATGTCTGAAGGTGGTCAACATTGGCCCAGATGGATGGATTCTTCCTGATGAGTTAAATATGATCAAAAATTTCTTATCTCTAAGGGAAAAATATATTGATTTCTGTGAAGAAGAGAGAGGTCTCTTGAAAGAATCCTATGGCCTCCCTTACATCATCCCTGTGGTTGAACATGATCCTTGGAAAAAAAGGAGATCCCTTTCCCTGCTGCTAAAGTTGACAAATTTATCAATTTGGTCCAAGAACAAGTTTGTACTGGCCTATATGAGAAGTCAACCTCTATTTATTCCAGCCCTGTCTTCTGTGTCCTCAAGAGTAATGGTGAACTTAGAATAGTTTGTGATATCCAACCTCTTAATAAAGTTACTATTAAAGATTCTGGTATTCCTCCTGCTACTGAAGAATTTGTTGAATCTTTCTCTGGGAGAGCTTGCTATGATTTAGGTGACATTATGCTTGGCTATGACAAAAAATACTTACATCCTAGCTCTTTCCCTCTCACTACCTTTGATACTCCTCTTGGTCAATTTCAAGTTACTTGCTTGCCTCAAGGTGCCACCAATTTGGTTGCAGTCTATCAGTCTCAGATGATGTGGATCCTCCAGGATGAAATCCCTGATCATGCTGGTATCTTTATTGAAAATGGTGGAATTAAAGTTCTAGTTACTGACTATGATAATGAGCTCTTGCCTTGGCATTTGGGAATTTTTTGTTTTATTTGGGAATATGCTACTACTTTGGAAAGGATTCTGTTTCAAATTGAGGAATATGGCCTTACTGTCTCTGGATCCAAACTGGCTGCTTGTTTACCTGCTCTGGAAATTGTTGGTCACGTGGTCTTCAAGGAAGGAAGAAGGATGGCACCAGCCAAAGTCAACAAATCATCTCTTGGCCTAATCCAATCAATCCCACTATAATTAGGGGCTTCCTAGGTGTGGTCACTTATGTGAGAATCTTTGTCCCATCCTTATCCAAAATGTGTGCACCCTTACGTCATCTAACCAGGAAAGATGCTGAATGGATTTGGACCCGAGATTGTGAACATTCTTTTCAGTTTCTCAAAATGATGGTTGGAAAAGATATTGTTTTGAAAAAGATTGCTTATGGACCTGGAGCTGGCAAGATCAAGCTGGCTGTTGATTCTAGTTATCAATCTGTTGGGGCTGTTCTTACCCAGGAAGATGAGAGTGGTTGGGAAAGTCCTGCTCTTTATGAATCTTTGCTATTTTCAGATGTAGATTCTAGGTATTCTCAGCCCAAATTGTAACTCTGTGGTTTGGCTTGCATGATGAAGAAACTTCAAACCGTTCTCTGGGGTCAACATTTTGAACTACAACTTGATGCTTGATCCATCATTGAAATGATCAATGCTTCCAGCCTCCCCAATGCTCCTATGCCATGTTGGTGGCCTTTATCCAGCTTTTTTCCTTTGATATTAATCACAGGCCTTGGAAATCTTTCACCATCCCTGATGGTTCATCTTGAAAACCTCTTGAAGACAATGAATCTGAAGTTGGAATGGATTTTGATGAAGAAGAAGCTTTCATCCAACCTGTCTGCTCTTTCTCATCTCAAGATTATTCTGGCTTTCAACAAGGTTTCTGGCTAAAACTAGAGCATTACCTTTTAACTCTTCAAAAAACTTCTGATCTCTCAGCTAAAGAATTTCAATCCCTTAAAAGAAAGTCCTCTAGTTTCTTTTCCCAAGGCTCTAGGCTTATGAAAAGAGGAAATCCTTGTGCTCTTATTGTTGTTACTATCCCTTCCAAACAAGATTCTATACTTGAAAGTCTCCATGAATGTCTTGGTCATTGTGGGGAAACCAAAATGTATCAACAATTATCCAAAAAATACTGGTGGCCATCTCTGAAGAAATCTGTCTCCCAATGATGCATGAGTTGTGAAGCTTGTCAAAAACACAATCTTAGGCGTCCAGCTGAAATTTGGTATCCCACTGGGGAGTCCACTGTCTTTGGAAGGATTGCTATGGATAAGGTTCATATTAAGGAAGGTGGTGCTAAGTACCTCATTGTGGCTAGGGATGATTTTTCTGGATGGGTTGAAGCAAATTTTCTTAACAATCTTAGCTCTGAATCAGTGGCAGCTTTCCTCTATGAGACCTAGAAAACGCATTATGGCCTTTCCCAATCTTACTCTACTGATGGTGGCTCCAAAGTTGGTAGGAAACTTGCTGAAATGATCCAATCTCTTCCTGGAAAACATAGAGTTACTACCCCTTATTATCCTGAAGGCCAAGGCATGGTGGAACAAGGTTGTGCTCCTTTGAAGGCTGCACTTTTTAAGCTTTCTGGTGAAAGTGGGAAGCATTGGTGCAAATTCCTTCCTCTTGCTCTCTTCTCTGATTGAATCTCAACCAAAAGGACTACTGGCTACTCACCTTAAAAAATCATCTTTGGCCAAAGATCAGTTCTTCCTCTGGATCTGGAAATGGAATATTTCTTGGGTATCCCTTGGGACAAGGTATCCTCAACTAATGATCTATTAGTTGCTAGATCAAAGCAACTTGGGCAAAGTGAATATGTTCGTGATGAAGCTTATCAGAAGATGATGGATTCCAGAGCAAAATCAGTCCAGTATTGGGAGGACAAGCACTCCATTCAAATCAGGGACTCCCTGAACCCTGGTGATCTAGTTTTAGCTTATAATTGATCTTTGGAGACCAAGTGGGGCAAGCTTTTCTCAAATTGTTGGAATGGTCCTTATGGGGTGGTTTGCCAAGTTAGAGGTGGATCTTATGTTTTGGAGGAGCTGGATGGTACTCAACTGGCCAGAAGGTTTTCTGCTGATCAAGTTAAGAAGTTTCATTGTTGTGGGGGCAAATTATCTCAGAAGTAAGTCCTCCCAATTGTGCACCACCAGGGTTATTTGCTGTGTTTTTGTTGTAAACTCTACTGTATGCCACATATGTGAGCACCTGTGACGCCTTCTGTGTTTTATCTCTACCGCTTCTAGGGCTCTTGTGGATGGATCAAGATATTTTCCAACTCTTCAATCCCTCTCAAGATCAATAAATGGCCAATTTTCTGTTAAATTTCCTTGTATTTTTTACTCATCTTTATATCTTCAAGTTCAAGATGCATACTTGGGACAGTCTGTAATTTAGGAGAGATGTGATGACCAATCAGGGAAACCTCATGGAAAATGTAAATTTTTTGAATTTTTTTTAAAAAGAAAAAAATTATCTCTTGTGTTTCACGGGTACCTATTTATTTCCCATTCACTCAGCTCTTCCCTGTCCTAGCGGTCTAGGAAGGCCTTCTCAGGCCATCCAAGGCCTTCCTCCCCTTTGGAAATCCCCCTCTTTCACTTGCTTTACCCGGATTTCTTTTACTCCCATGACCAATCTCACTCCCATCCTTTCCATTGGCAGCCTTGCACTAAGCTAACATCAATGCCAATGCCAATGATGCCCTTTGCTTGTTGGGACAGCTGTCATCCACCTCTTCCCATCATCATTTCCGCCGTCCAATATTTCTTGATTGGTTGGTTGGTGCTCCCTTTGCTTTCCCATCCTCCACTCAGCTCTCAAACTCTCCTTGGTTCAAGCCAATTTCCATCAACCATCCACTTCCAATGACTCATAGGTCACCCTTGCATCCCACCTCCATCAACCAATGACCGCAAGCAATGCTTGCAGTCATTGAAACATTCACACCGCCACCAACATTTGCGCGTGACCATCTTTATTGTGAGCGTGACCTTGGTCCTACCTTGTCATCCAAATTGATCCTCCCTTGATCAACCCCAGCCACAGCTGGCTAAACCCACCATCCACTGCCAATGTTGTCCTCAACGCGGGCAAGTTTCCCCTTTCATAATTTTTTTCTTTTTGTATTTTTTTGCTGTTTTTTCTCTCTCTTTCATGACAGGAAGTCCCTGCCGCCAATCTTCTTCATCATCCTCAAAAAAAAAATCCGCTCTCATTTGTAAACATCTCTTGTAAGTAGTCTACAGGCCTCTGTTCTATGAAAGGAGGGGCTCTTCCCTGCCTTTTCTGAATAATTGAATCATCCATGGGAGTGTGTGAATATTTCCCCCCCTTTATCATAGTAATTTTATCCTAATCCTCATCCTGGGTATATCCATGATTGCACCCTTGATCCTTTGAGCCTCCATACTCAAATCTTTTGATCCCTCCATCTTTGACCCTGTTCCTTATCCCCAACCATAGCCTTGCTTGTTGAAGAGAATTCTGTCTTCTGGAATTCTTGAGTGTGTTATACCACTCCTTGATCTTTTTTCCCCCATCCTAGTCTTGATCCTTCCTGATCATCTTTCTGGAGCCAATCACAATTGATTGAAGAGGTCTTATTAAGCTTAAAACCTGGAGTTTTATACCTGCCTTTATTCTTTTAATTTGAATTTGGCCGCACAACTCTTGAGTCCCTTGAGAAGTGTTGGGTTATTCTTTTTTGAATCTGTTATTGCTTTGCTTCTAGAGCTTCAAAAAAAATGCTTTTGTTTTGTTCAGCCACCCATAGTTATATGGTACCCTTCAAGCGTTTGATTGCAGATAGTTGTTCAGGTTCATTGAGAACCTGGAGGTTGGTTGGGATTGAGTTTATCTTTCCTAATCTTCTGCCAACAACCAGAGTTATTAGCTTGTGGGCGTTGTTACTCCCAACTTCCTTGTTCCATTGAACTCTGAACAAAACTTTGACTTATTTTTTTCAAGTCTTTCCTTCCACCATCTTGCCTGAGATAGTGTTGATTCCTTTGCTACCAACTATTCCCAAAACTCATCCCTTACATTTATTCCCTATTTACAAGTTCCTGGACCTCAATTCTGGTTACATTTAAATATTATCTTAAATCTTAGGAGGGAAGCCTCAACAGCAGCTTTCTCCTCCGCAGAACTGAGTACGGCTTAGCACCATTTGGAGTCTTACAGAAGCTTGTTGATTTGTGAACCTTCTGTCACACAAACACCCCAGGTACTATAGGAAAATCTTGGATGATTGTGAGTGCAAAGGAGGAAACTGAGTGCAAGACAGAAAGGCTCAATTCAAAGTGCAAAATATGGTTTGAGAGCTCAAACAACAGCAAGAGGGATTAATTTTTCTGATGGAAGGAAACTAAAGCTAAGCTTAATGTGATAACTTTATTTTAGCAAAATGCAAGAACCCATGAAATTAACTAACTGAGGAGAAAATCTTCATGCAGGAAACATGGCCTTTATAAGGTAATCTGATGGTGACTAGATACAACCTGATGGATGGCTCACCACATCTGGGAAGCAATGATGCAATCAATGAAAGGAATGGAATTTTAAAAATGAAATAAAATTACAGTTGTTTCAAAGGTTGTAGCATAGGTGCAAGAAAATATAATATGAGTGTACAGAGACATAATTGATGCGAAAGGGAATTAATGAAAGGTGTGTACAATGAAAATGTAAAGATATAGCTTACGCAGGGAAAGGAACTAGCCAATTTGAAAACTTATACAGTTGATGTGGCTATCTAGGCATGGGTGCAAACTAGTGGGACTGCATGACCAAGAATGGAAGTTCAAGGGCTGATGATAAACAGGGTAGAAGAGCATAGCTTGCATGGATGGTTGACTTGAATTAGAGTTAACTGCAAAGATTTTCAATTATATACTGAGTTTCCAGGATTGGGATGACAATATAAAAGCCAGAGGTAGTAAGCAGAAGGCACCATTGATGTTGTGCTTTTTTTGTGTTGCCCTTATGGACTGAGTTAGATGGTACCAAGGGAAAGTATATGTCAAATTGATGAAAAAAATGAACCTTAACCTTGGAGAATGACAGTTTCCTGGTTATAAAGCTGCAAGCTCCTGCAAGTGTCTCAATAATTTCCCATTAATTCCAAAATTCATTACCTGAATTTATACCCTTACATATTACTTAATTGCTTGAATAAATTTTAGAATTGATTATGTTGTAATCCTCTTCTTGCCTTTGTGAAAAATGTATCCCCAAAACAAGAGATGTGTTGCAAGCACTGCTTTGCATGGTCTTTGAGGCAAGTGAAAGCAATGTGGCCTTTGAAAAGTAACTTTTTTGTTTCCCTTAAATAGCAAACTTTTTTTTGATACCCCAGAGGTGTCTACAAGTGAAGTCCAAATTCAAAGGTCTGCTCTGCATTTTAATTATCACATTCCACCAGTACCAGAGACTGAGCTCCTTGGAGTGCGGAATCCAGGTTAGTATGGTTAAAGACAGAATTTTTCAATGAAAGGAAACTGTTTTCCTTTTTAGTATTGCCAAAGTTCTGTAGATAAACTACTAATAGGCTACCACCATTACCAATGTATTTTGGACCGTTGACCAAATTTCATATGAATCAGATGGGTTCTGAAGTGGAAAGAAAGGAACAAGTAAAAGCATTCCCAAGGAAAAAAGGAAGGAACGGAATGAGGGTGATTGAGGAAAAGGAAAGAAAAAGGAGGAAGGGAATGAAGGTACTGGAGAGGAAGGAGAAAACAACAAGGGACGGGAGGAAAGAAATGGAATGGAGAGGGGTGGAATTTTGGGAATTGGAATAGAAGATCAAAGCAAAGGGGCCCAAGTGCAATTTGTGGTGCTGGTCAAAAAATTGACACAACAACGATTGACTGGTAATGTTGGAGAGTGTTTGTTGCAAGTTTGGAGGAAGAGAGCCCATGAGAAACTCTTGGAGGAGGATGAATGGAATGCTTGACCATAGAGGGCTTGGACAGCAAAGTGCAAGGAGATCTTTGGGAAGGCATTGGTTGCACAATTTGTTGTGTTGAAACAGATATCAGGGTTAATAAATGATGAAGAGATTGACAAATTTGAATCAATGGTGAAGGAGTTGACTTAAAATTTGGAAGAAGTGGAGAAGGAAATGAAGGAAAATTTCCAATTTATTATTCATTTTATTATTTTTATGATTATATATGTATATATATATCTTATTGGGAAATGAAAAGGATTATGTTAGCAGGATAAGGCAAGAAATAAAAGAAAACTGTAAAAAAGGATTTTGATTAAAGTGAAAAGGAGGAAAATTTAATAATAATGATTAGATAGGATGTTATAGAATGGGAGATTTGAGGGGATTGGGTGAGATGGAATAGAATGGAAATGTTGAATGCAATTGGATGCGGTAGAATTATGCTTGGTGAGGTTTGAAAGGATAGTTTGCATGAAAGTATTAGACCAAGTCAGGAGGGTTGCAAAGGTGATGGGCTGGTTCCCACAAGGTGCAATCTTTTTTGGATTGGAATCCAGTTCATTCAACAAGATATTAAAGTTTTCCTTTGCGTAAACTGGAATCCAGAATATGGCTTACTTTGCACTCTAAATGATCTTGGAATTTGACCATTTCAGGAGGGGGATGAGCCTTTCCCGGGTATAGGACTTGAGCTGGCTCTAGGAGAGACACATGAAAGAACGGGCAGATACCTCTCCATTTTGCAGGTAAAGAAGTTTGAAAGCATTGGGAGAGATGAATGATTTGACTTTTAAGGGGCCAAGTTTTCTTTCAGAGAGTTTTTGGGTTGGACAAGTACTGGGAATGTTTCAAGCCTTGAGCCATACCTGTTCTCCTAGATGGTCTGCTTGCTCCTTGTAATGCTGGTTTGCTGCTTTGAGGTTGGATTGGAGTTAAAGTTGAAGAGATTGGATGCAGGTAAGACAATTGGTAGAAGTTTGAGAAGGTTCTACGTATATGGAAGCAAAATTTGGGTTTATACCATTAAGATTCTGGAAGGGAAACTGTTTGATGGAAGAATTAATAGAATTGTTGCAGGCAAATTTGGCTAATGGAAGCTATTGCAACCAGTTGTCCTGTTGATAGGGACTTACATTTAATAATAATGTTTGAGAATTGTATTAAATTGCTTGGTTTTCCCATCTGTTGCTGTGTGGTAAGCCATCAATAAGTTGCAAGTGATCTTCAAATGCTGGCATAGCAACATCCAAAATCTGGAGACAAAAAAAGATACACAATCACTAACTATTTTATCAGGGAGACCATGTTTTGAAAATACCTCTTCTATGAATAAATTAGCTAGGTTTTACAAAGAGGCTGTTGCAGTACTGAAAAGAAAGAAAGCCATCTTTGAGAAGAAATCTACTACTACTAAAATAGCATCATAACCACTAGAAATAGGTAATTTTGAAATGAAATCCATAAAAAAATAGTGCCAATGAATAGTAAGGATAGGAAGTGGCTGGAGTAGCCCATACTTACACTTTTTGAGTACTTGTTACAATTACTGTCATAGCACGTGGTAACATAGTCTTTTACTTCCTTGTTCATACCAGGCCAATAGACTTCTTGTGCAATCAACTGGTAGGTTTTATCCTGCCCATGATGACCAGCAATTGGAGAGTTTTTCCAAGACTCAAAGATATCAAACTTAATGCAAGGATCATCAGGTACTAAAATACAATCTTTATATACTAAATAACAATTTTTGTTGATACTATAATCACAAACTAATAATTTTGCACTCTTGAAAAGTTTTTCACACTCAGGTAATGCAAGGATTATCAGGTGCTACTATACAATCTTTCTAGGCTAAATAACCATTTGTGTCAATAATATAATCAGTATCCAATAATTTTGAACTCTTGAAAAGTTTGTTACACTTAGGATTTTTGATTTCAGATTGTTAAAGTTTGAAAGATTTGTGTTGGAGGTGGTTGATGATTGAACTTAGTTTATCAGACTGATTGGAGAAGATTTTCCTAACATTTTCAGGGTTGTTATTGGCAAAGGTGCTCCCCCCTGGTTAAATTTTGTCCCAACATGATAAAGAATCAGAAAATACTGCTTATTTTGTGGGGAAGTACATGATTTTAAAGTTGAACTTGGAGAGATATTTGGCCCAAAATGCCTGTCTGCATGTAAGGACTTTTGAGCTCAAGAAGTATTTAAGAGAATTTTGATAAGTTAAGACCTCAAATGGTTCTATAAAAATCAAAATTTATGAATTCCATTTCTTCAAGAAATAAAAAATTGCAAGACGTTCCTTGTCATGAATCTTTTAATTAAGTTATGCAGCAAGCAGTTTGCAAGAATTGAAGGCTAAAGGATGAAATTAGGGGAAGAAGAAGAAGAAAAATTCAAAATTACTCCTGCAATTGCATAGTCACTTTTTTCTTTTTCTAAAACAGTGCAAGCTAGCTTTTTAAAATGAGAAATTATTGGAGCAGTGGTAAAGGCCTTCTTTAGAGATTCAAACTCCAAAGCAGCTTTTTCATTAAAAACAAAAAGAGTTTCTCTTTGAAGAAGATTAGTAAGATTAACAGTATTCTTGGCATAATGCTCAATAATCCTCCTGTAAAAATTACTAAATCCAAGAAAAATTTGAAGAGATTTGACCAAAGAGGGTTTGGGCCAGTCCAAGAGGCATTGGCTAGGGGCTGGTCCCATTGATGGTCCTTTCTGAGAGACTATGAAACCTAAAAACTGGATAGAATGATTATGAAATTTGCACTTATTGGCTTTTGAGAACAGTTTATTCTTTCAAAGTTGCTGAAGCACCTCTCACACATGTGTGAGGTGATCCTAAAGATTTTTTGAGTACACAAGTATATCATCCAGATACAACCAAAGGTATTTCTCTACAAGCTCCAAAAAAATGTCATTGACAAAATGTTAAAAATTGGAAGGAGCATTGCAGAAGCCAAAAGGCATGGCAGTATAATCATAACTGCCAAGCCATGTTCTCATTGCAGTCAAGTACTCATGGCCTTTTGCAATTCAGATTAGGTTATAGGAGCCTTAAAGGTCTAGCTTTGAGAAATAAGCAGCTCCATGGAAGAGAGTGAGGAGGTGCAACATAGGCAGTACTGGGTAGGAATTCTTTCAGGTCACCTGGTTCAGTTTGCTGTGGTTGACACAAAGGCAAAGGCCACAATCTTTCTTTGGGACAAATATGACAGGCAAGCTTGTGTTTCAATCACTTGATAAAAGAAATACTTTTAATACATTTTCTGCAATGTATTCTTGAAGCGCAATTAATTCTTTCTTTGAGAGAAAGTAGACTGGTCCAGGTGCCAGTGGTGGGCCAGTAAGTTTGATGCTTTGATCATACAAATGGGAAGGAGGTATTTTATCTTCCTTTACAGCTGAAAAGAGGTCAGCAAATTCATGATAAACTGACAGGAAAGACTCTTGAATGATTTCTAAATCTTCAATCTCATCATCTTCAAGGACTGAATTTGAAGTTCTTGCACAATGCAAGAGGATTAGGGAGCTCAAAATGCACCTTTTTGTAGGCACCTGTTTCTCTTTTAAGAAACAAGGGATAAGTAAGTTGGAAAACCCACAAGTAACTCCTAAATCTGAATAGGGAATTTGGGAATGGAGTTCTGGATATTTCAAATCTCCTTGCATAAAATTGTAATCCAACTCAATTAAAGTGTCAGTTAGGCTGTTTAATTCCTGTTTGAAAGAAGGGTTAGTATCCTGGGTTTCAAGGTTCAAGGGTGAATGACTCCCTCTTTCCAATTCACATCCAGATTCCAGTAAACTAGAAAGTCATGGCCTAGACTGGTATCATCCATTATGGGGATATCCAGAACAAATATATGCCATTCAACGCTGGGGAAATTGGAAAATTCAATGGTCCATTTTGGCTTATGGTTAACCCAATTAGATGGCTTGGTTGCACTACTTACTAAATAGACAGGGAATTTATCTATCTTGCAAACATTAAGATTTGTGGAAGTGGAAAAAGATGGACTTATAAAGGAAACATTAGGGATGGAATCAAGTAAAACATGGTAAAGAGTGTTTTTGGGATGGAAAAGGAAAAATCTTGAAATTGGAGAACCAAGTTACTTGCAAGTGCAAAGATTTACTCGCTGGAATTTAGGAAATGTGTATCTTTCCTTTCAAGTATCAGAAAAACTACAAGCTAATTTTTTGACTGTCTAGCCGCTTTGCACAACTATTGAAATCATGGTTTCCTCCAAAATACATAAATAAACCCTCTTTTTCCCTCCTTTGCCTTTCCTTGTTCCAGAGCATCCCAGTTTCTTTATCCACAAATATTGGAGTTTTGGAAACTGTTTTACCCTTTGGGTTTGACTTCAAAGTTGGATTTGGTTTGGAGGATTTTGGATTCTTCAAATTTTGCTTTGAAGAGTTGTCTGCCTTTGGAGCCAAAGCTGACAATTAATGGTTATTTTTTTGAGAGATTTTATTTGATAGCCATTATCAAGCTTGATCACCAAGTAAATTAACTGCTCAAGAGAGGTTGTCTTATGCCCCCCAACTGCAAGCTGTTTGATTGGGCGTGCCGGTAAACCCTTTCAAAAGTGGGAGAAAAGCTCTGTGGTAAACCAAACCTTTCCTATAGACATCAGACTCATTTTTCTTTTTCTTTTTATCAAATTAACCTCATAAATTAATTTCCAACCCCTCATAAACTATACCCTGAACTCAAGCCAACCTCAAAGCCCAAATCCATCACCAGATAACCCCCTTCAACTATACCAAACACCTGTCACAAACAACCAAACACCTGGCACAGACTCAATTATGTCACAGGAAGAAATAAATAAAAGCTTAATTGAACATCTATTGGCAAAAATATTATGTTTAAAATAACCACACAACAAAAACAACATCCTGCAGGACTGAAACCATACCAGTACCAATGTTGCACTACAACCAATACTATGAATCAAAGTTAAACCAACTTCTTGGATCATTCAGTAAAATTAAGTGACTCTTAATTGTCATCTGAAGCACTCTGATACTCATTTTTCCACCATTCCAACCATACAACACACATATACACACCAACAGAAGTAGGGGCTCATGCAGCCAAGTATGTCTCAATTCTCAACCACCAGCAATAACAACTCAGTAAACATGACTTTCCTTGAAATTTAACCACAAGATAAGGCCTATGAATTGTCCTTTGAAGCACTCTGATACTCAGTTGGCCACCAATACAACCATAAAACACTCATACATGCACCAACAAAAGTAGGGGCTCATGCAGCCAAGTATGTCTCAATTCTCACCAACCAGCAATAAAAGCTCAGTACATATGACCCTTCTGGAACTTTCACCACCATATAAGCCCTCTGAAACTTCTTCTAAAGCACTCTGATACTCAGTGTTCCACCAATCAAATCATACAATAGTCATACATGCACCAACAAAATAGGGGCTCAAGCAGCCAATTATGTCTCAATTCTCACCAACCAGCAATAACAGCTCATTACACATGACTTTTCTGGAACTTTAACCACCAGATAAGGCCTTTGAACATTCCCCTGAAGCAGTCTGATACTCATTGTGCCAGCATATCAACCACACAACACCTGCAAGCCACACTCTCAAGTCACCCAAGGGAGCATGCGGTCAAACAGCATACCTCATATCTCTACAGCTAATTCCATTGAAACAGCATGCAGGTAGTTCCTGCAACCTTTTATCAATGATAAGTGCTCAGAATCTCCCTCATAAAACACCCACCAAGTAGTTTTCCATTACCTCAACTGTAAAAGTTATACTTTTTCAGTTACCAAAGAGGGCTTGCAGCAACCAAGCATGTTTCATGCTTTTCCCAACCAGCAAAATCAACTCAAGCTGCAGGGAACTTCTGCATAATTTTTTATAAAAGATAAACAACCAGAAGCATCCATAACTCAAAAATCTTAGCCTTTTCCTCATATTTTTGACTTTCTATCGAAATTTATACTAAAAAATACAGCTATCTCTTGGCTTGTTTCACATGTTTTCTCACCAGCATTATTTCCTCATGTAACTTTAACCTCCTGTGCTTCAGAAGTGCAGAGAGAGGATCAGACCCTTCCCAAGGAGAGCCCTGAGCATCCCCTTAGGTATTATTTTTCTATTTAATGGGGGCTCTTTTCCCCTATGCTGGTTGTATAGAATGGCACCTGCCCCTGTGATATGTCTGCCCCTATGTCAGTATGGCATCTTCCTAAACCAACGCAAGCTTGTAAGTGAACCAGAATCAATTTAACAGTAAAAGAAGGATCATACATGAAATTATCATTGACCATTTGAACCAACCCCAGGTGTTCTTGAAGAAGGGTTCTTGAGAAAAGACCTGTTATTCAGCACCTAGTATTAAGAGAAAAAAACCCTGACTTGTGATTAGTAAATTTATAAAAAAGGAAGAGCAAAACAGAACAACCAACTAAGCTTTTTTCCGCCAAGAACCCTGTGTGAAAACCCATCTTTGGGTCCTCCTACCGGTTAAACACCTTTTAGTCAACCCTTAAATCCTTTAATTGGAATTGGAAAAATAGCCAGAAAAGGTTGAAAATTCTTGATTATTAATTTGTGGAAGCTTGCCAATAATCCAATCCAACTTTGAATTGTCTTTAGAGTCCTTAAAAAATCTTTATTAATAATTATTCTAGGTCTGATTAGAGACCTATTTTAAGCCTCAAAGAAAACCAGCCATTAATTAAAAATTATTGTGCAGACTTATTATATTTCAGAAGGACAGTCAATTCAAAACCATCTTAGCTTACCTCTATCCATTCAATAGCAGTATTAAACTAAATCCCCCTTCTAGTTACTTCCAGGAAGCTATTTGCTAAATAATTCTATTATCCCTTGGAGTATCTACAGCGCTGCCTTGTTCCATTGGATGCAAGACTGCAGAGGTTGGAAATGATAGATATGAACAGAAAACCTACTATTTTCCTTCATAAATAGACTATTAAGTTTGTATTTGGCGCTTTGCACTTTTTTTGGGTTGCAAAACCGTTATATGACTCCAAACGGTGCTAGGCTGTGGCAGTTCTGTGGAGGGGAAGGTGCTGTTTAGGCCGCCCTCCTGAGCGTTACAAAAATATTCAAATTTTACCAAGATTGAGTTCCAGAACATTTAAGTGAGGAATCAGGTAGTAAGGATAAAGTTGGAAAATAATCCATAGCAATGGAACAGCACTATCTGAGGCAAGATTATGTGGGAGATATCTGAACAAAAGAAGATTAAATTTTGTTTAAATTTCAAAAGAACAAAGCTGTTTTATGTAAACAACGCCCACAAGCTAATAACTGTGGTTTTCAGCAGAAGATTGGGGATGATCAACTCAAACCCCAACCAACCTCCAGGTTCTCAATGAAACCGCCTAACTCTCCGCAATAAAGCGCTTGAAGGGTACCAGATAACTGAGGGTTGCTTTAAAAGACAAGGCAAAATGTTTTGAGAGGCTTGAAAAGCAAACAATAACACATTTGAACAGGGATAACCTCAAAACTTCTCAAGAAACTCAAGAATAGGCTTGCAGAATGCAACTTTCAAAAAGAACAGAGGTATAAAACTTCATTTTTTAAGCTTAATCAAACCCCTTAAATTAAACCTGATTGACTCCGAGAAGATGATCAAGAAAGGATTGGGACCAGTATGGTCAGAGGAAGGGATCAAAGAGTGGTGTAACACACTATAGAATTCCAACAGGCAGAATTCTCTTCAACCAGCAAGGCTATTGGTTGGTGATAAGGATCAGGCCTCAAAAGGGCAAAGACTCAGGATGAAATGGATCAAGGGGCAATCAAAGATATTCCCGGGATAATGATTATAAATTACTAAGATAACGGGGGGACAGATGCATACACTCCCATGGATGATTTAGAAAAAGGTAGGGGAGAGCCCCTCCTTTTATGGACCATGGGTCCCTATAGACTATTTACAAATGATAACACAGTTAGAGTGGAAAAACAACAATTAAACATGAGAAAAAACAATAGGGAAACTGATTGGGAAAAAAAACAAAAACAAAATGGAAATAATTAAAAAATCTTGGATGGTGGGGATGGAGAGACACCAGCCCGTGCCAATAATGGGCAGGAGCAGGTGACCCGCGGGTGGAGAACCGCGCAGTCAGGATGAAGGGCCCGCAGTTGGTTGCGCAACAGCGGCTGGAGGAGATTGATTAGGTCAGATGATTGGACAGTTTTTTGGTTGGATGACCGGCCAAGGTGAGAGATAGGGGGGCAAGCGCACAAGACCAGTTGTGGGAACAACAGGTCAAGTCAAGGGAGAAGAGACTGAACTTGATTAACAAAGACAAAGGGCGTGATGGCAACTCTTCTGGGACCTTGGAGGGTACTGTGGGTGAGGTTGTGGAGCAGATGAGGACAATTGAGATCTTGGAAGGGTTGGAAGGAGGACAAAGTCTTGGGAAAAAGACATAAGTCAAGAACAACCCGCAAACAATTCAAGTCAACCTTGAGTTGATCAAAAATCTCTTTCTCTTCTTGGGATTGATGATGGAAATCACCATCACAATGAGCAGGTTGGGATGAGGATGAGGGGAGCAGGTTAGGTTTGAGGGGCTGGATGATGTACTTTGGCGTTGGATTTGAGGGAGGATAGCACAATGCAATGGAATAAAAAAGGAAGAGGATGAGCAAGGAGGATATGAGAATGGAAGTGATGGGTAGAGATGGCGGATGAATTGCCATTGACAACATTTCTGGTGCCGGCAAGGGTTGAGCCAAGCCAAGCTGCCCTTCACCCGTGTGAATTTGGCAAAAACAGAGGACAAAGAAAGGAGGAAAAGAACTGAACACATGACCTGGGGAGTTGGAAACCCCAGGGACCCATCCCTAAACCGCTGTGAGATGCGGAAGCTGGAGGGTCTGGAGGCTGAAGGGATCTGATTCAGGAAAAAGAAATTCAATTTTTTTTTTGGATGATGAAAGATAGCTAAAAAAACCATAAAAAATTCTCAAATTTTCTGGTCCAGATTTGGTCACAACATCTCTCCCCAACTTACAGACTTTCCCTAGTCTGCATCTGATTTTGATGACATATATCAAAAAAGAAAAAAATGATTGGAACCCAAAAAATAAATGTCCATTTCTTGATCTTGAGAGTGATTGAAGAATTGAAAAATATCTTGATCCATCCAAAAAAAGCGCTAGAAGCAGCAGGGATAAAGCAAAGGGCGTCCCAGGTGCTCAAGCATGTGGCACAAAGTAGAGTTTCACAACAAAACGCAGCAGATGACCCTGGTGGCTCAAAATTGTGAGGACTTACTTTTAGGATAAGTTTCCTCCACAACAAAAGAACTTCTTGAATTGATCAGCAGAGAACCTTCTGGACAACTGAGTGCCATCCAGCTCTACAAAAACATAAGATCCACCTCTGACTTGACAGACCACCCAACAAGGACCATTCCAGCAATTAGAGAAAAGCTTCCCCCACTGACTTTCCACAGATCAATTATAAGCCAAAACAAGATCAACAGGATTCAAAGAGTCCCCGATCTGCTTTGAATTTTTATCTTCCCAATACTGGACCAATTTTTCTCTGGATTCCATCATCTTCTGACAAGCTTCACTACAAACATCCTCACTCCGCTCCAGTTCCTTAGATTGGGAAACTAATATATCAGTGGTAGAGGAAACCTGTTACCAACAAATACCTAGGAATGATTCCATTCCCAGATCCAGAGGAAAAACAGCCCTTTGACCAAAGAAAATTTTGTAGGGTTAATAGCCAGTGGTTTGTTTGGTTGAAATTCAATCAGAGAAAAGGACCAGAGGAAGAAATTTGCAAAAATTCTTCTCAATTTCACCAGCCAGTTTGAAAAGAGCAGCCTTAAAAGGAGAATGGCCTCATTCCACCTTGCCTTTGCCTTCAGCATAATAAGGAGTGGTCACCCCATGTTGGCCAGGAAGCAATTGGATCATTTTGGCCAGTTTGCCACCAAACTCAGAGCCACCATCTGTTGAATAAGATTGGGCCAAGCCATAGCGCATTGTCCAAGTCTCATAGAGAAAAGATGCTACTGATTCAGAGCTGAGGCTCTCAAGAAATTTTGCTTCAACCCATCCAGAAAAATCATCCCTAGCCACAATGAGGTACTTAGCTCCACCAGCCTTAATGTGAACCACATCCATAGAAATCCTTCCAAAGACAGTAGACTCCCCAGTTGGATAGAAAATTTTAGCCGGGAGCCTAAGACCATGTTTCTGACAGACCTCACAACTCTTGCACCACTGAGAGCCGGATTTCTTCAAATATGGCCACCAGAACCCTTTGGATATTTGTCAATAAGTTTCTGTTTCCCCACAATGACCAAGTCCTTCATGGAGACTTTCCAAGATCAAATCTTGTTTAGCAGGGATAGTGATAACAATGAGAGCACAAGGATTGCCTCTTTTCATAAGCCTAGTTCCTTGTAAAAAGAATTTGGAGGATTTTCTTTTAAGGGATCAAAAATCTTTAGCTGAGAGATCAGGAGGTCTTTGGAGAGTGGAAAGGTACTGCTCTAGTTTACGCCAGAGCCCTTGCTGGAAGCCAGAATAATTTTGAGAGGAAAATCTGAAGAAAGGTTGAATAAAAGGTTTCTTCTTGTCAAAATCCACTCCAACATCCAATTCTTCATCTCCAATAGGAGGTTGAGTTAACCTATCAGGCATGGTGAAAGACTTTTCAGGCCTATGAAAATATCAAAATAAAACAACTGGATAAAAGCCACCCAATGAGTCATGGGAGCATTTGGAAGACTGGGGGCATTGATAATTTCAATGATGGATTGTGTGGTGACTTGTAACTTGAAGTGTTGACCCCAGAGAATAGTTTAGAGCTTCTTCAACATTTGGGCCACACCACAAAGTTCCAGTTTTGGCTTGGAGTACCTAGATTCTACATCTGAAAAGAGGAGAGATTCCTAAAGGGCAGGACAATCCAAGCCATCTTCATCTTCCTGGGTAAGGACAGCCCCAACAGATTGATAACTTGAATCAACAGCCAGCTTGATCTTGCCAGCTTGAGGTCCACAAGTGATCTTAATCAAGACAATGTCTTTCTCAACAATTGTTTTGATATTCTGAAATTATTGTTCACAAGCTTGGGTCCAAAGCCATTCCGCATCCTTCCTGGTCAAGCGATGCAAGGGAATACAGATTTTGGATAGAGAAGGGATGAAGATCGAAAAATAAATGAAAACACCTAAGAAACCTCTGACTTAAGTGGGATTGATTGGAGTGGGCAAAGAGAGGATTTTGTTGACTTTGGATTGAGCCATTCTTCTTCCTTCCTTGCAGACCACATGACCAACAATTTCCAGAGCAGGGACACAGGCAGCCAATTTGGATCCAGGACAGTGAGACCAGACTCCTTGATTTGAAACAAGATCCTTTCCAAATTGATTGCAAATTCTCAGATAAATCAATGGATTCCTGAGTGCCAAGGTAACAGCTCATTGTTATAGTCAGAAACTGGACCCTTAATTCCGCCATTTTCAATAAAGATACCAGCATGATCAGGGATTTCATTCTGGAGGATCCAAACCATCTGAGCCTGATAGACTGCAACCACATTGGTGGCACCCCGGGGCAAACAAGTAAGTTGGAATTAACCAAGAGGAGTATCAAAAGTAGTGAGAGGACAAGAAATTGGATGTAAGGATTTTTTTTGTAGCCACCCATAATATCACCTAGACCATAGCAAGCTCTACCAGATAAAGATTCAACAAATTCTTCAGTAGCAGGTGGAATACCAGAGTCTTTAATAGTAACCTTATTTAGGGGCTGGAGATTGTGAACTATTCTAATTTTACCATTACTTTTGAGGACACAGAAGACAGGACTCAAGTAGCTGGAGGTTGACTGCTTATATAAACCAGTACGGACTCATTTGAGGACCAATTTGATGAACTTTTTGACCTTAGCAGCAGGGATAGGGATCATTTTCTACTACTGGAATGATATAAGGTAGGCCATAGGATTCTTTCAATAGAAGTCCCTCTTCTTCACAGAAATCAATAGATTTTTCTCTAAGAGCTAAGACATTTTTGATCAAATTTAACTCATCAGGAAGAAGCCATCCATCTGGACCAAAGTTTACCATCTTCAGAAGTTCTTCAGTAACAAGACCACGAGGAAAAAAGGGACCAGTGAGAGTTCAAGATAAACCATAGTAAGGATCAAGAGATAGAGTAGGACACATAAGAGGATGATTGAGGTTTAAAGGCATTTGTTGGTTGACTTGTTGAACTTTTTTTGCAACTGGCTTGTACTTAGTGGAAAAAGAGAGAAATTATTGCTTCCTCCAAGCATTGACCAGCAAGATCTAGATACAAAAGCTGAGACCAAGTTCCAACATCTTCCAAGTTTGATGTTCTGCAGCGTCCTTGAAAAGTGCCTTTTCCACAAAAGAGGATCCAAAAGATGATGCATTGCTCACATTTTTGGCACAGGGTAGGGTTTCAAAAATGAAAGTAGTAGTAGCCCCTGGCGGTGCACAATTGGGAGGACTTACTTCTACCCCAAATTGCCTCCACCTAAGGCCATACTCCGTCATACCAAAACCACCAAGTAGGGAGTCAAGATTGAGATCTAGTTTAGACTCATTGCAGGGATTTGAAATTGGAATAGGAGAAGATTAATCAGGCTGAAAATAACAAGGAAAAGAAGAGACAACACATCTGGATAGAGAAGAAATATTCTTAGGAATTTTGGATTTTTCATGTTTTTGATTTTTAGTTTTATGGGGATGAGAAGGAAATGATGAGGGGAAAAAAATATGCCTATGAGACAGAAGTTGATCCTTGAGTTGAAGCGTGAGGCTTGGAAGAACTAAAAATATTAGTAGGACCAACTAATCTAAAAAAATGAGAGAAGGCAGAGGTTTCCTTCTGTTTCCCTTTCAGAACCAATTTAGAAGGGTGACCAGGAAAATCTTGTTCCCAACAACCAGAATCCAAGGAGTAAAGGGGGACTTCAATCTTCCTTCCATCAGCATCAGGGAGAAGAATTCTCTCCCCAAATTGATCAGAAAACATTAGGTTTTCACCAAAATCCATTAAGAAAGGTCTTCCCAAGATCATAGTTCCATCCAAACGTTTAATCCAGAAATGACAAGTGCCAAAAATGATTTTTCAAATTCAAACCAGGGAATCCTCAGCAATACCAACTAATTTGAATGACTGATTCCCTATACCATATACAGCAGAGTTAAAGCTGACCCTTGGACTGAGTTTGAGTTTGCAGGCCATGAAATCCAAATCTAAATTGATGTGGGAACCAGAATCCACCAGGAGAGAAACTGTTTTAGCAGTCACCAAGATAGCAGGAGAGGAAACCAAGAGGACAAGAATACAAGTTGGCATCTGAAGGGGGATCTGTTCCACCAGAGTCCTCCATCAAAGTACCAGAAGAAACTTTTAATTTGTCTGGACAAATCTCTACTGCTTGACAACAAAGCTATTTATTCGTCCCTTCAGCCACAGATTGAGAGATTGACAGTAGTTCAGCCACAGATAGATCAGGAATTTTTAGATCAGAAATTTTCCTTAATAATCCTTCCACAGCATTGGGGTGATCCTTGGAAATTCCCCTCTTGAATCAAACTTTATGCTGGGTGGAGGGAGGATGATCAGGTTGAGCAGGTACTGGATCAGGTTCAGAAGGTTGAGTTGTTTGAACAGATTGAACAGTAGGAGGATCTGAGTGGTCCTGGAACCTTTCCATAAGTGGTTCCCTTTCAACTTCCATGTCTTCTATATCAGAGGAAGGGGGCTCAGGTGAGGATTGACGTTTGACATTTTTTTGAAGGATTGAAGATGGAACTGGAGAAGAATTGTGAGGTTTGGGTTCCTCATGGTGTTTCCTAGCTGGATCAGACTGATAAGTTTCAGAGAAGCTGGAAGAAGTGACAGCTGGAGGATACAAAGGTTGTAAAGTTCTGTGGGATGATTGAAAATCCAAGGAGACCAAAGATGCCTTCCTGGGATTTGGTGGTTGATAAGAGGCCACCACATGACGGATGGGACAAGAAAACTAAAAAAAGATCAAAGCACCATTAGGAAGAAAGAAATTATTTCCCTTCTGCTCCACCAATTTTTCCTCCTTGTCCTTCTGGAGTTCAGGACATCTCCCAGTACCATTGCCTTCCCTATGACAGTAATAGCAGACTATAGTGGTTTTAGGAACAGAGTTAGAAGTTTTAGGAGTAGCTAAAGAAGAAATTTTCTGATCAATTTTGTTTTCAAAGGCCTGAAGTAAATTTTGTTTTCAAAGGCCTGAGGTAATTTACTTATCTCATCTATGGCAGAATTTTCCTTATTGGCCTGGGGATTGGGTTTAGGTCTACAATTTGCTTCCATCTTGTTCTTTATGTCATTAGAATCTTTAAAGGAAGGAGCATGTACTGGTTAAGTGACTCTATTTTGTTCAAAAGTGAGAGCTGTTTGACCTTTCATCACTTTATGCACTGCACTCCTTAAGAAAAGAAAAGCAGGGATCTTGAACCAATTATCTCTAGTAGTAATCATAGATCTGGATTTAACTAATTCATCTCTCATCCTTTCTTGCACTCCTGGAGAAAAAGACTGGAAAAACCAAACTCAAATTTTTTCCACCGTGTTGATGGGATGGTTTCTGATGAGGTAAGACTGAATAGGATCCCAAGATTTTCTAAAAGATTGATAATCAGAGGCTGAAGAGACACCACAATTGGAGATCCATTGAGAAACCAGAGCATCCAATTCCTGTAAGGTAAACCTAGCCACATTTACTTTTCCCCAATAAGCCAACATAGTCTCCTTCAAGAGCCTCCAGTTATGAGTTTTGAATCCATCAAATGATTCAATCACTTCCATAACTGAAGAGTTTAATATGAGGAGAAGGGTAATTTGGAGAAGGAAGGAATACGGTAGGCTTCTGAATAGCCAAAGGAGGAGTATTGATAAGGCTACAAAGAGCCAAAGGGGAGGATATATTACTTTTAAATTCAAGTGGAACTGATCTGAAAAGGAGGAAGTGACACTCCGGTTTAGTTGTCTGGTAATCAGATGGTTTTTCATTCATGGTCCAAGGGAAGGACCAGTATTTATGGACAACTAGAGAACCCCCAAAAGGGGCCTAAGACAGCAGGTTTGTGACACCTAGAGAGCCCCAGAGGGGGCCTGAGACATGAGTAGTTATTTCATGGAAAAAGTAAGTTGGAGATAAAGGTAACTAAATTTGTTAGTTACAGAATATGAACAGAAAAAGACAATACACCACCTTAACTGACAAATTTAGGAACCAATTTAAGACCAGTAAACATTCCAGAGATTCATGAGAAATGAGAGGAGAATATGAGAATGATAGAGATATGAGAGTTGAGTAATAAATGACAAGACACCACCTTGTCAGGATATGAGATGGGGAAATGATAGCCTATTTTCAGAGGAGCAACTAGGACCTCAGGCATAGTTGCCTAGCATGATGAAAGCCTATTTTAAGAGGAGCAACAAGGACCTCAGGCATAGTTGCCTAGCATGATGAAAGCCTATTTTAAGAGGAGAAACAAGGACCTCAGGCATAGCTGCCTAGCATGATGGGGAGGATGATATGATGATAATGATGATAGATGAGGGTAATGGTAATGGTAAAGCTAATGATGATGTGATGGTGATGGTAATGGTGATGGTGATGGTGATGGTGATGGTGATGGTGATGGTGATGGTGATGGTGTTGGTGATGAAATGGATTGGTAGCAGTTGTTGCATAATGGTGGGTGATGATTGTCTTGAATTATAATGAGTGTGATTGTAGTAATGAAAGAGGGTGGATAATAGAAAGATATATACAGATAGTATTGAACAAAAGAATGGGAGGATTCCAACACACCAGCCTGTTCAATACTAGATGGGAGGAATGCTAATGTGTTGTTGGAGTTGAATTGAATGTTGTTGATGGTGTTGAGAGTTGATTGTTGATATTGTTGATGGTTGAAGTGATGGTTGAATTGGATGGATGTTGGAGTATTGGAGGAGTGATTGATGGGATGATTGATTTGGATGTTGATTGAGATTGGATGGAAAAGGATGATGGAGGTATTGATGATGTAGCAGGTGGAGCGGAGGAGATGGATGGGAACAAGGGAGCGGTTGAGATGGAGCGGAGCAAGCGAGTCGTGATGTAGCGTGTGGAGCAGATGAGATGGAGGAGAGTGAGTGAGCGGTTGAGATGGAGAGATGGAGGGATGAGGGGATGAGGAAGGTGACAGGAAGGGCCAAATGAATGGACAACCCCAAAGGAATGATTGTTGTAGTTTCATGAATTGATGAGAGGAGATGAGGTGGATAAGATGGTGAGCAATCCAGTCGGGGATTGAAGATGAGAAGCAATCAAGGTTGCAAGTGAGGTTAAAGAGCGATTGAGCGCAGGCAGAGGTGAGCAAGGGAGCAACAAGGTCGCCATTGAGTTCGTCATTGAGACAGCGAGAGAAGTGGTGGACAAGCGAGGAGAGGAGCTCGACCAATGTTGCAATCAAGGTGGAGGAGAATGTTGCAAGAGCGAGGCTGAAAGACAATGAGAGGGGAAATCAAGCGAGATGGGGATGATGGATTGAGGAGGGAGTTGTGAGGCGATGAGGAGGATTGATGGTGAGACCACCAAGTATGGGGATTGGTGATTGAGAGGTTTGAGAGGAGGCAGATGGGAGTCCAAGTTGAGGGTAGTCTGAGAGGAAGATGAGCCAGTGGATGAATGAGTGGTGATAGGGTTGAGGAGAGCGAGTGCGTTGGTGATGAATTGGAGTGAGGAGGGTTGAGTGACCAAGGGAGGTTGGAGAGGATGATGAGATGGGTTGGAGGCAGACATTTGGGCCCAAGTTCCAAGCTCAAAGTTTGTCTGTCTTGGTTTTGGCTTCCAACAAGATTAGTTTGTCCGGAAGGTCATTCTTGTCATCATCCTTGGACTTGTAGCGGCGTTGTTTGGAAGATTCTCAGAGGGGTTGAGTGAGCAATAAGGGGAAGCAGGAGCCGTGATGGATGGGATCGGAGGGGAATTGAGAAGGGTTGACGGATGAAGAGGACGGAGGTAGAGGTGAGCAGCAATTGGGATTGGAGGCTTGAATGACAGTCAAAGAACACCCAGCAAGGATCGGACTTGAGGCACCAATGGACCAAATTAAGGTAGCAATGGACCGAACGACTTGAGCAGCAGCCAGACTGCTTGTCTTGAGGAGAGCAAGATGAAACAGCGAAAGGTGGTAGATTGACAGATGGGAGGATTGGGATGAAGGGGCAGAGATCGAACGTAGGTGATCAAATGTTGAGCATGATTGGAGGATGATTGGAGGAAGACGTTGGTGATCAACAATGAGTGAAAGAAGAGAGGAGTATTGGGGAGATCGTCAATAGATCCGGATGACCATTGTGAACATTTGATCGAGCGGCCCAACTGAGTAGATCACGAACGGTTGTAGATGGCCCCAATGAGGATTTTGAGGAGGATGGTACCAGGGATCAAGAGGATAATTGAGAGATGGAAAAAGGATGGTTGCCCATGGTGATTGGGGATTTGGAGTGATATGAGAAAATTGGTAAAGATTGAGCAAGGATGAGGATGGCTAGTGAGGATTAAAGTTGGGAGAGATGATAATGGTAAGTAAATCAGTTGGAACAATGAAGTTGACTGGATAGCTTAGTGGTATGAGATTTTGGCTTTTAACCGTGAAGAGTTTAATATGAGGAGAAGGGTAATTTGGAGAAGGAAGGAATACGGTAGGCTTCTGAATAGCCAAAGGAGGAGTATTGATAAGGCTACAAAGAGCCAAAGGGGAGGAGATATTACCTGTAAAGTCAAGTGGAACTGATCTGAAAAGGAGGAAGCAACACTGCGGTTTAGTTGTCTGGTAATCAGATGGTTTTTCATTCATGGTCCAAGGGAAGGACCAGTATTTATGGACAACTAGAGAACCCCCAAAAGGGGCCTAAGACAGAAGGTTTGTGACAACTAGAGAGCCCCAGAGGGGGCCTGAGACATGAGTAGTTATTTAATGGAAAAAGTAAGTTGGAGATAAAGGTAACTAAATTTTTTATTTACAGAATATGAACAGAAAAAGACAACAATAACTTCTTCACAGGAGATAAAAAATTGTAACTGATAAGCCATATCATGTTTACTTGCACCATCCACTTCAGGAGCCATCTCATAGGAGTCCAAGAATTGTTTGACATTTTTTCCATTGAAACCTAAGTTCCTGTTTTGGGGCTTGATCTTGACCATCTTGAGCCAAACAGAGGAGGAGGAGGTACCAGTAGATTCCATCTTGAAGAGCAGAGTTCCTAAGAGATCCAAAGAGCAGAATTCCAACATGGCTAACAATTGTGGCAAGAGTAGAGTTTTCACAAGAAGGTGACAAAGAAAATGACCCAGATGGTGCACAATTTGGAGTACTTACTTCTGGAACAAGTTGCCTCCATTGATCAGATCTGAATGATAAAAAAAAGAAAGAAAAAAAAATTGGATTTGATTTCAAAGTTGATTCTTCAAGTTTGGGACTGTAAATACCAAGGTTGCTGATTCAATCCCAGCCCAGGGGACCAAATTTAAGAATTCAAACGGTGCTAGACCATGGCAGTTCTGTGGAGGGGAAAGGTGCTGTTTAGGCCGCCCTTCTGAGCGTTACAAAAATATTGAAATGAAACCAAGATCAAGGTCCAGAAATTTTAAGTGAGGAATCAGGTAGTAAGGATAAAGTTTGAAAATAGTTGGTAGAAATGGAACAGCAATATCTGAGGCAAGATTACTTGGGAGATATTTGAACAAAAGCAGACTAAAGTTTGTTTAAAGTTCAAAAGAAAAAAGATGTTTTATGTAAAAAACGCCCACAAGCTAATCACTCTGGTCTTCAGCAGAAGATTGGGGATGATCAACTCAAACCCCAACCAACCTCCAGGTTATCAATGAACCATCCCAACTCTCCACAATCAAGGGCTGGAAGGGTACCAGATAACTGAGGGTAGCTGTAAAATATCAAGCACAATGTTTTGAGAAGCTCTAAAATCAAACAATAACTGATTTGAACAGGGATAACCTCAACACTTCTCAAGGAACTCAAGAATAGGCTGGCAGAATGCAAATTTGAAAAAGAACAGAGGTATAACACTGCAGGTTTTAAGCTTAATCAAACCCCTTCAATCAAACGTGATTGGCTCTGGAAAGATGATCAAGAAATGATTTGGACCATCATGGTCAGAGAAAGGGATCAAAAAGTAGTCTAACACACTCTAGAATTCCAAAAGGCAGAATTCTCTTCAACCAGCAAGGCTATTGGTTGTTGATAAGGATCAGGCCTCAAAGGGGCAAAGACTCAGGATGAAATGGATCAAGGGGAAATCAAAGATATGCCCAGGATAATGATTATAAATTACTAAGATAATGGGGGGCAGATGCACACACTCTCATGGATGATTTAGAAAAAGCTAGGGGAGAGCCCCTCCTTTTATGGGCAATGGATCCCTATAGACTATTTACAAATGATGACACAGTTAGGGCGGAGAAACAACAATTGAATTTTTTTTTAAAAAAAAAATAGGCATGAGAAAAAACAAAAGGGAAACTGATGGAAAAAAAAACAAACAACAACAAAACAATGGAAATAATTAAAAACTCTTGGACGGCGGGGATGGAGAGACACCATCCCATGCCAATAATAGGCAGGAGCAGGTGACCTGCGGGTGGTGAACAGTGCGGAGAGGATGAAGGGCGGCGGATGGTTGTGCACAAGAGGACGGAGGAGATTGATTGGGTCAGATGATTGGACAGTTTGTTGGTTGGATGACCGGCCAAGGTGAGAGATAGGGGGGCAAGAGCACAAGACCGGTTGTGGGAACAACCGTTTGAGTCAAGGGAGAAGATACTGAACCTGTTTAACAAAGACAAGGGGCGGGATGGCGAATCTTCTGGGACCTCAGAGGGTACCATGGGTGAGGTTGTGGAGCAGATTACAACAATCAAGATCTTGGAAGGGTTGTAAGGAGGACCAAGTCTCAGGACAAG
This sequence comes from Puccinia polysora, assembly GCA_025617555.3. Lineage (NCBI taxonomy): Eukaryota > Fungi > Basidiomycota > Pucciniomycetes > Pucciniales > Pucciniaceae > Puccinia > Puccinia polysora. The sequence continues at coordinate 42,329,479 of CM062634.1, read as the reverse complement.
TACATAAGACAAGAAAAAACGGCAAACAATTAAATTCACCCTTGATTTGATCAGCAATCTCTTTCTCTTCTTGGGATTGATGATGGACATCACCATCACAATGAGCAGGTTGGGATGAGAATGAGGGGAGCACGTTGGGTTTGAGGGACTGGATGATGTACTTGGTCATTGGATTGGAGGGAGGATAGCACAATCCAATGGAATAACTGAGGGAGAGGGTGAGCAAGGAGGAGATGAGAATGAAGGTGATGGGCGGAGATGGCCAATGAATGGCCATCAACAACAATTCTGGCGCCGGCAAGGGTTGAGCCAAGCCAAGCCAGCCTTCACCTGCACAAATTTGGAAAAAACAGGGGACAAAGCAAGGAGGACAAGAATTGAACACAAGACCTGGGGAGTTGGACACCCCAGTGACCCATCTCTAAGCGGCTTGGAGATGGGGAAGCTGGAGGGTCTGAAGGCTGAAGGATTCTGATTCAGGAAAAAGGAATTTGATTTTTTTTTTTTTTTTTTTTTTGGATGATGAAAGATAGCTAAAAAAAAATCATAAAAAATTCTCAAATTTTCCAGTCCAGATTTGGTCACCACACCAGGTGAAAAGTTTCTGCTCAAGCTTATCCCAATTTTTGAGAATACAAGTGGGACTAGTATTTGAAAATAGTTCAAGGTAAGGTTTGAACCACTGCAAGGCTCTACCTCCTAAGAAGGAAGATGCATACATGGCTTTATTTCTGTTGGAGGGAAAGTAATTGGGATTTTTTGAGAAGAGTATTTTGCAAGAATTTAAGTAAGATCTAAGTTTATGTGAGTTTTCCCCTTCAAAGTGAACTGGTTGCTTCATGCCCAGAGTACAAAAGCTGGGAAAAACTGTGCTAGGTTGCAAGGCATTTTTTTTAAGAGCCTGGATCAAAGTAGAGAGAATGGTCAAAGATTTGGCCTTGAGAGCACTAGTGCAGACATTTGATCTACGGCAAGTCAAGGTTTCATCTGAAGAGTGTTTGGAATCTTTGAGTTCCTTGAGAGGATCAACCAGAGCTTGGTGAGAGGCTAGTGGATTTTAAAGAGGTTCAACCAAAGGAGAATTAGAAGAATGGACTGGACCTAGGGTTTGTTGGTCTTTTGAAGTGATTTATCTCCCTACCCAATGAATATCATTGTTATAAAGGGTGAGGGAGGCATCCCCGGTTGAGCGAGTCCGTGAAATTGTAAAAATTAATATACTGTAGCTGGAAAACTACAATAGAGGATTGGGTTAGTTAATTTAATATCACACAACCACCACACATACTATGGGGAAATCTTAGATGATTCTGAGAGCAAAGGAGGTAAGTGAGTGCAACGGATAAGTGCAAGATAGCAAGGCCAACTCAAAAGTGCAAAATTATTTTTGGGAGCTCAACAAACAGCAAGAGGGATGAATTTTTCTCATGGAAGGAAACTAAATCCAAGCCCAATGTGATGACTGGAGGTTAGAAAAATGCAAGAACACATGAAATTAACTCAATGAGGAGACAATCTTCAGGCAGGGGATGTAGAATTTATAAGGTAATCCAATGGTGACTAGATACAACCTGATGAGGTCTTTATGTCTAAGTTGGTAATGTACAGTGTAAATGAAGGTAATGACACTATGTACTAAGTAGAGAGAGTATGTGATACAATCTGCAAGGGGATGGACATAAGTATTCCCAAAGGATAAAACATGACAGAGTATGGGTTAGACAGATTTAATAAGTTTAGAGTATGTGCAAAACTGGGAGATTGAGTATGTGCAAGCCTATGGAGTCTATCTTCATAGTGCATGAGGTTAGACTATATTTAGATATGTACTGCATGAAGATCCTGAGGTGTATAGGAACTGCAGATATACTGATATAAGTCTCCAGAGCCCTGCTTTTTAATTTCCTTGGAAAGTAGAATTGGCCTGAGGTTTACACTGAGTTTGCTGAGGCTAGACTAAGTTGGGTGTCAGCATGACAATACCCCCTGGTGAAGATGAGGGAATCTCCTGATGACCATAAAAGGATATATTGAAGAGGCCATCTATTCTTGTTCCTTCAGTCAGGTCAGACTTGAGATTTCCATCCCCCTACCCCCAACCATCACCACCATCCACCTCCTTACCATCCTTATCTTCCCTCAACAGATCACCCAAACCAACCTATACCATGGACAAAACCAATAACTACTACGCAGTTCAACAATAATTTCCTAGCTGTGACAGGTACAAGAAGCTGGAAAGGATCTGTACCACAATTATCAAGCAAAATTCAGAAAAATGTGAAAGTTGTGGCCAATATGGAGGAGCTCTTTAGATGGAAAAGCAGACCAGGAAGGCCTTGGGGCCAACCCTGTGGGTCCAGGAGAAAAGTAAACCTTTTGAGGTGAAGGATTCCCCAGACAACAATTCTATGACCTTGGGTTATTCATCCAGGTTGGATGATTCTTCAGGTAAGTGCATCTAATTTTTTTTTTGAGGATTCTGAGGTACTAAAATATTTCTGAAAGTTTGATTGATGCAGGAGAGGCTGCAGAAGATGCAGGCAAAGCAGGATAATATGTGTCAAACCGGTTTTTTAGCACTGGATTGTACATCAAGGTTGCGCAAAAAGGAGCAAGGAGAGGCCTTTATAAGGTAGGGGACCCCTCATGTAGACTCAGATGAAGAGGTGGTCAAAGGGCCGTCAAAGAGGATCAAGAATGGAGTTGTATCAGATTCTGTCAAGCCTGTTGAAGAGACTTGTTGAACTTCTGGGGAAAACATCAGGATTGTCAAGGCAGGTGGTCAAAGTTTGACCAGTTGAAGCGTTTAAGGGACCCATTGAACCATTGAAGAGGGTTGTCAAAGAGTTTGACTGAACACACAGGTTGACAAGGTTTGATTAATTTTGGTGAACAGAGGATAGAAGAAATAAGTAGGAAGGATGCTTCAGAAGCATGGTTGGAGGAAATAGAAAATGGATAGATTTTGTTGGAGATGATGGAGGACAGTGTGATGGAACATAGACTTAGGGAGGATTCAGTTTTGAATGAAGAGCAGCTAAAACAATATTTTGAAGTTTATATTAGAAATTCTAGGTCTTTAAACTCAAACTTGCAGCAGGGTTTGAAGAAAGGATGGGAAAGATAAATAAGAAAATAAAAGTATGGATTTTTAGAGGCTAGAAAGAAAAAGATTTTAGAGGTAAAGAAAAGTTTATCTGGTATTTTAGCTTTAGCTGGTCATACTTTTGAAGTAACTTTTGAAGTAGGAACTACTGTCAGGGGACCTAACTCTTATCAAACTAGAAAGTTGAAATTAGTTAAGGTTGATGTTAAATTAATGACTCCCAGTTGTGGGGGAGTTTTGAAGGGCCCTACATGGCCTAATGGACGCGTGGGGGCCCATACACGCGCCCAAGACGCGTGTGCGGTCAAAAACACGGGTCTAGACGCGCCCAAGGGGTTTTCTCCAAAACGCGTGACCCCCAGGGGGCCTTATACACCCTTTACTCAGCGTATTTGAGCCGTGTACCCCTGCAAACGGCGGTTTTGAGCCGTTTTTGGGGGTACGCAGCCCCTTCAGTGTTTGTTGTTTTTATTTTTATTTCTTTTTTTTTACCAAAGAATCAACCTTTTGATCTTTTGGTTCATTTATGTTTTTTTTTGCCCGCCAGACTCGTAGCCATGTGGCATGGCTAAACGACTAAATTTGAGCCATGTAGAGCCCCACACAACTTGAATGTAGTCAGGCTGGCCGTGTGGCATGGAAAAATGACTAAATTTGAGCCGTGTGGGGCTCTACATGGCTCAAATGTAGTTGTGCGGCGACCACACGGCGGTCCGGTGCCATGTGGAGTACATCCTGACCACACTCAAATTGTGTGGGGTCTGCATGGCTCAGGTGTAGCTTTGTAGCCATGAATTTAACATAACCCATTAGTCAATTCATGGATTTCTAGGATAAAAGAATTGGAGGAACTGATGTGTGAAGCTATTTGAAATTGTTTATATATATTTTTTTTCTGATGATTTTAATATATATTTTCTATATTTTTTTTATTATTATTCTTTACTATGAAGGGCAGATTGAGAGACTTAGAGGGAATGTTATATATATATATATATGTTGAAGACAGAAGAAGGTGGTTCTTTTTTTTTATTTAGCCCAAGAAAAAAAGAAGAAATTAATTTTATTTTCATGATTTTTTGAAGATAGGGTTTGGTTTATTTATTTTAAGGATGTTTTTGGTTTTAAAGGATAGAGTGCATTTAAATATGGAAGTAAAGTAGGGCAGTTGGTAAGATTTGAGTGAGGGTCCAAATTGGTGTGTTCCTCATTGTTTTGAAAGCTTTTCCATTCAACTAATTAAAATAACTTGCCTGTCTTAAGCTAAGAGTCAAGTATCTGAGATACTTCCCATTCTTCTTCCCCATTGATTTGGACTGGTTTGGTTGGTGGTTTGTGCCTGGAGGAAATTGAGTTGTCTTTATAAGGCTTGAGTATGGAGGAGTAGAAAACTGGGTGAATAGTAGACCATTGTTGAGGGAGTTGTAGCTTAAACAAATTTTTTCCCATCTGTTCTGTAATCAAAAAGTGAGCTAAACATTTCTCTGAGAGCTTATGAGTTGGACAATTAGTTTTGATATTTTTAGAAGAGAGCCAAAATTTCTTTCCAACAGCAAATAAATCAGGACAATCACTTCTTTTGAGGTCAGCATATCCCTGATAGGTTTTGATTGACTTTTTGAATTTGACTCCTAGTTGTTTCTAATTGTGGTGAATCTGAGTCATATAGTAGCTGGAAGGTTGGTTTTCCACTACATGTAGGCTGTCAAATTTGGGGTATCAACCGTAGATGGTGAAGAAGGGAGATTGCTTAGTGGAATTGTGGGTGGAATTGTTGTAGGCAAATTCAGAAAGGGGGATCCAGGTATCCCAGTTGTCTTGGTCATAACTGACATACATACTAAGAAATTGTTCTAGGATCTGATTTACCCTTTCCATCTGACCATCTGTTTCAGGGAAATAGGCTGTGGATAGATTTCTTTTTATCTGTAATTTTTTTCACACATTATTCCAGAAAGAAGAAACAAATAAAGATCCTCTGTCACTGAGAATTTCAGCAGGGATTCCATGTCTGGGGAAAAAATTGGAGATTAGTAGGTTAGCTAACTCCACAGAGGAGATATTGGTTCTGGTTTTAATAAAAGTGGACATTTTTGAAAAAAAATGACTACCACAAGGATTGAGTCAAATCAATTAGAAAGTGGCAGCTAAGAAATAAACTCCATAGAGAGTGAAGTCCAGGGAGAATCTGTAATTTGTAAAGGTTTAAGTATTCCAAACTTCTTATGGTGACTGGGCTTATTTCTGCTGAAGAGTTAACAAGAAGAAACATAATCTTTGATAAAGAGAGTCATATTTTCCCAATGAAAGTCTCTTTTGACTTGATCAATTTTCTTGTCTTTTCCAGGATGACCAGAGAGTTGGGAATCACTCCTTTGTTGTAAAATCTCAAGTTGGAGCTTTTTGCCTTCCTTGGGGATTGCTATTCTATTCTGAAAGATAATAAGACCAGTTTCTGGATCTATTAAATAACTCTTTACTTTTTCCTTCTTATGTAGCTTCTGTATAATCTTTTGGGTTTATTTGTTGGAGATTTGGGATGGTATTAAGTTTCCCAAGTGTCCATCAAACTGTTTAGTGGAAATGAAGAAAATTCTAGAAGGTTCAAAGTCAGTCTGTTTCAGGAGTTGTTTAACATTTTCTGGATTCTTTTCTGTATAAGGTATCCCCCCCTTGGGGTAAATGTTGTCTTGACGTGACAAAATATCAGGCACTATGGAGCGCTTTCCAGGTCTGTAGACTATGGTAAAGTCAAATTCAGACAAGAACTCAGCCCACCAGGCTTGGAAGCGATTCAGAACTTTAGATGTCATAAATTATTTCAAGGACAAATGATCAGTGAGAACTTGAAAGAGAGAGGAGGGGTTAAGAATTAAGCCCTTGAGATCTTGATAGCCCATAAAATGGCCAGAAGTTCCTTATTTTGGATTTTTTGAATTAAGCTCAGAACTGCCCAATTTTGTGCTATCAAAAGCAATTGGGTGCTTGGATCCATCCAGGGAGACCTGGGTGATCATAGACCCCAGGGCATAGTCACTTTCATCAGTCTCAAGAAAGGTTTTTAAAGAAAGATTGAAATTTTTAAGAATGAGTGCCTTGGTAAAGGCCTGTTTGAGGTTCTCAAAATGCTGCGAATCCCCTGGTGATAAAGGAAAAATAGGGTTGGAAACAGTGAGAGAAGTGAGGAGGTGGACCTTCCTAGAGTAATTAATAATGAACCTGCCATAAAAATTAGAAAAACCCAAAAATTGTTGCAGAGCCTTTTTGCTCATTGGTGTGGGCCAATCCAAGATCTTTTTTGCCTTGGATTTGTCCATTTAAATACCATTCCTGGAGATAAAATAGCCTAGGTAGTCCACTGAAGTGGCATGAAATTCACATTTAGAAGCTTTTGCATATACATTTTTTTTTCAAAGTCTGTTCAAGAACTAACACACATGAACTGTGTGTTCTTCTGAGTTTTTTGAAAACATAATGATATAATTGAGCTAAACCACATTAAAAATTATCAGGAGGTTAGCAAAAATATTGTTAACAAGAAATTGAAAAGAAGCAGGGACATTGGTCAGTCCAAAGGGAATAACCAGATATTCAAAACTTCCAAACTGAGTCCTGAATGCTGTAAGATTTTAATCATCCTCTTTGATACAAAGGAGATTGTAAGAACCCCTGAGGTCAATTTTAGAAAAAATATCAGAACCAGAGAAGACTTTTAATAATTGAGTCATGAGAGGAATAGGATACCAATTCTGTTGAGTCACAGTGTTAATTTTGCAATATTCAACACACAATTGCAAAACACCATCCTTCTTTTTTAAAAAGAGGAAAGTTGCACCAGTTCTGGAAGTTCTGTGGAAAATGAAACCTTTCTCTATATTTTCCGCTATATAGGCTTGTAGGGCCTTCTTCTCTTGTTCACTGAGGGAGTAAACAGGGCCAACTGGAGGCAAAGGGCCTTCCAATTCAATATGGTGATTTTAAGCACAGTGAAGATGAGGAGGGAGCTTCTCAGCTTTAACATTGGAAAAAACATCTAAAGAGGCATGGTAAGCTTTTGGAACTCTCTCCACCACAGTTTCAACTTGTTAAGCTTCCTCATCTTCATCCAGACCCTCAGCAGTAGCCTGCTTTTGACTAGAGTCAGAATTGGAAATAATCATACACAAAATTTGAATGGATAGATTATCCTCCATATCCTCCAAGATTCTCAGAGAATTTCCAAAGAATATCCAATTCAAAGAAGTGGTTGTTGAAATCAAAAAGTTTTGTATTTGCATAGATTCTGAAGTGGGTGCAGGAGCAGTGATCTGCAGGTTCACTGGTGGAAGGTGAGTAGTGGCCAAGGAGATTTCAACAGAAGGGGAATGGTCTAAAGCTGGTTGGGTTCTTGGGGTTATTAATTCCAATTGCCAATTTACCTCAGGGTTCCATAAATGAAGGAATTCAATACCCAGAATAACATCTTCTTTTTGGGGATTATCAACAACCAAGAAATGCCATTCTAAGTTGGGAAAGTAAGGTAAAGAAAGATTGAAAAAAACCATATGAGTGATTTACTGGGAAGGATAATTTGAAGGGCCAAAAGTAAAAAGAAAAATAAGAGCGGTTAGAGGTGTAGGAGACAGAGAAAACTTAGAAACCATAGATTTGAAAATGACAGATTTTGAGGCTACTTAATCAACAAGTACAATTTAATCTTTATTATGAAGTAAAAAAATAAAAACTAAGTCTTTGTGGGATTCAGAAGCTTTCCCTTCCAAATTTTGTACTCAGATATTAGAGGGGTGATGGTCTTGGATTACCGCATGCTCATCACCGAGTCTTTTCCCTGCTTAGGTTTTGCTGGAGAAGGCTTCTGAAAAGTTTTATAACCTTTTCTTTTTCTTCAGAGGCTGAAATTGTTAGAACCTCTACAGTAGTTACATAATCCCTCCTTTTCCCTTCTAGCCTTTTCCTCAGCCTTGAGGTGCCCATCCTCCCTTACATTGTGGTTTGGACAATAATTTGAGTCAGTTGAGGTAGCCTGAGCTTTCCCCTTTAATTTACCTTTATGCCTGGGTTGCGGAGTCTTTGGGGGTGTCAAGGATCTGAGACCAGGTTTTGGAGCCTGATGAGAACTGAAGTATTTTTCCCTCATCCTTTCATTTTAACAAGTATCATACTTTAAAACAACATCCATTAACTCTTGAAGTGCATCTTGAGGTCTGTTGTATCTTGCTAACTGATACATGAGCCTGGATGGCAGTCCCTATCTAAAATGGAAAAAGAAGTCCTTATCACCTCACCCAGAGACCTTGGTCTTGAGGGTTCTGAACTCAGTGATACAGTAAGTAACATAGCCTGTTTTCTTCATATTAAGAAGGGTCAATTCTTTTTCAGCACATTTAATTTTTAGGCGGTCCCCAAAAAGATTGTGGAGTTTTTGAGTGAATAAGGACCAGGATTCAAGTCAGAAATCTGGCTTGTGGTTACCAATTTGAGCAAGGTAAGGTTGGATCCATTGACTGGCATTTCCTGAGAGGTAGGAGAAAATGAAGAAAACTTTTTTCCGGTCATTAGCAAATGCCCTCTCATCATTAGCAAAGATGAGTTCACAAGCTTGGAGAAAGGGTCTGAGCTTGGTTGGGTTTTTCCCATCAAATCTTTCTTGGGTGTTAATGGAAGGAGATTTAAAGGTAGAGGAAGGTGAATTTTCAGCAGGTTTGGAAAGTTGAGTCATTGCAGTGTTCATTTTCTGAATAATGGCCAGCAGGGCAGGGTTAGTAGTAGCACCCTGAGAAGGAGAAGGGTTATTAGCAGCTTGGTATTTTGTTAGAACTGCAGTAGCATTAGAGTTTCAACTTGGATTACCCTCTGGGGAAGGTGAATTAAAGCCACTTAGGATTCTGGAATCAAATCCTGATTCCTCAACATTGTCTCCTGAAATGGGGACCAAGCTTGCATCATAGGCAGGATAGTTGAGTCCATGGTAGCCAGTTATTGGAAATTGAACTGTACCTCTTTGAAGACTGGTATGGTCAGAATGAATAGGTGGAATGGAAACTTGTGGGACAGGGTCCAATAAACCTGTATCCATGGGAATAAAGGTGGTAGCCACTGGTGCTATTAAGTTTGAAATGGTTCTTCCAGTTCCACAAGCTCTGGGAGTGGAAGGTTCAGCTGGTTCAGTGGCCCATGTGACTCTGGAGCTGCCGTTAACAGAAGTGCTAGGGATGTGAGAGGAGAGATCACTTTGTGGAGGCATTTTATTGCTTAAAAATAACAAATTTACCCAAAGGTTGTCTTCACTTTGAAAATAATTAATCAAGAATTTATTATAACCAAGAATAATTCAAAAAAATGGCCAAAATTATATTTCAAAGTTGGTGTTGAAGCATTGAAGTAAAGCGTTGAAGGTGGCGTCAAAGCATCTAAGCATTGAAGCGTCAAAGTAAGGGATTGAAGCGTCAAAGAATTGAAGCATCAAAGGAGGGTGTAAAAAGGATGGGTATGTGTGGATATCAAGGCATTTTGCAAGGAGAGAATTTGGATGAATGTCCACAAATTCAATAGCCAAGTCAATTCAAGAATATGGAAGGTATAGTAAGTGAAGAGCAGAAAAAAGTTTCCACAATTCAATAGCAAAAATTGGTGCAGTTAAATAAGGTAAGGATTTTTGTTTGGTGAAGGTTGTGTTATTGGGGAAGAAATCAGTTGAATGTCACAAGGGCTTCTGACATGCAAGCAGGGCTTGGCACAAGGGGTACTCTAACTCACAGTAGGCTTGGGGGCACGGTTACTATAGGAGGCTAACAGGAGAAGATTAAAATTTATTGGGAAAGGTGCTTATGACACCTGCTTGGATGAGTTCCTAGTAAGAATTAGTAAATGGATTTCTTGGGGAACAATCAGGGAGGAGGAAGAGGAGGCCAGTTCAAATAGACAAGATTTTTGAAATACAGCAGTGGTACAACTGATTGGGGCTCAGACTACCTATGTGATGACATGGGAGCAGACAAGGTAACAGAGAGGGCTGATCAGGTAGGCTACTACATTGTGATAGGCTGCTTACTACATTAGGGCTGGGCTACAGGACTGGATGTCTAAGTTGGGAATTTACAGTGAGAGGATGTACAGTGTAAATGAAGTTCATGACACTATGTACTAATTAGAGAGAGTATCTGATACAATCTGAAATAGTATTTACATAAGGATTCCCAAAGGATAAACCATGACAGAGTACTTGTTAGACAGATTTAATAAGGTTAGAGTATTTGCAAACCTGGGAGATTAAGTATGTGCAAGCCTATGGAGTCTATGTGCATAGTGTATGAGGTTGGACTATATGTAGATATGTACTGCATGAAGATCCTGAGGTTTATAGTCACTGGAGATATACTGATATAATTTTCCAGAGCCCTGAGGTTGGGATCCCTTGGAAAGTAGATTTGGCCTGAGGGTTACACTGAGTTTTCTGAGGCTATACTGAGTTAGGTTTCAGTATGACACATTGAATGACAAGAACAGAATGGGAAAAATGAAATAAAAGTACACTTTTTTACAAGGTTTTAGTTTAGGTGCAAGACAATAGAATATGAGCTTACAGAGACATGATGGATGAGACAGGGAAGGGATGAAATGTGAGGAAAATGCAAATTTAAAGATATAGCTTATGCAGGGAAAGTCACTAGTCCATTTGCAAACTTATACAATTGATGTGGCTATCTAGGAATGGGTGCAAACTAGTGTGATTGCATGACCAAAAATGGAATTCCAAGTGCTGATGATAACCAGGGTAGAAGAGCAAAGCTTGAATGGATGGTTGAATTGTATTAGATTTAACTGCAAAGATTTGCAAGTATATACTGAGTTTCTGGTATTGGAAGGTTTTTATGCCAGCCAGAGGTAGTAACAAGAAGGCACCATTGATTTTGTGCTTTATTTTTGTCACACTTATGGACTGAGGTAGATGGTTCTTAGCAAAAGGATATATCAAAGTTATGAGGACAATGACCCTTAACCTTGGAGCCTTACACCTTCTCTCAAGACTCATGTGGGTTGCAAAAAATGTTTCAGTCCCTTTTTCAACCCATGGCCATTAATTTAACACAACCAATAAAAGAAGGCCCCCAAACCACTCAGGGATCTCCCTTGGGTATAATTTTTGGATAATTCAATGATGAACATAACTTGATTTAATGTGACATGTAAAGATATAATAGATATCATTCTTTTGTAATAAATTCACATCTGAGGTCAGTTTTGAAATCTAAATTTATGCAGTATGAGAAAAATAAGAAAAACAAAAAATATTCATATTCCTAATATAATATGGAATATTTGTGGCAGAATGTACATACCTTTGTACTAAACATAAAAAAAATAGACCAACTCTATGCATATCTATTTAAGAAGTGGAACTCTAAAAATTACAAATATATTTGAAAGTATACCATCAAGTGCATAGAACATTACAAAAAAATGAAAAAAAGATTTAGTTTAATAGAATTTAATATTTTTTATTTATTTTAAATACCATTTTAATAAACATAAAAATAGAAGAATTCTACATACCTCTATTTCATGAGGGGAATCAAAATATTTCACAATACTCTAAAAAAAGATTCATTCATTACAAAAAAATAATCTATAAAAATAAAAAGATTGAAAAACCTCACATGCCTCACCCAGAGTTGAGGTCCTCAGGCTGGTATTCATTTATTGAAGTTTTTGTGTATGCACCTCTTGCATCCTGTTCAGTCCTCTTTTTTTGGTATACTTTTTTATTCAGCTGCTTTTTTTGTCTTTCCTCTTTTTTTTCATTCAATTTTTTTTTCTCTGTATGCTTTTTTTTCTGCCTGCTTTTTTTTCCAGTCTGAATTTTTCAAAAACAATTCACACAAAAAATAATGTGTGTACATAGATTTTAATGTTGAATACTTTTCAACAAAATCTTTCTATGTATTTGGGTTTCTTTATTGTATGTACATACATATGTAAGGTTTGTGTTTATTTGTTTTTAATACTTTTCAAATAACTCTTTTTATTTATTTATTAGTTTTCTTTTCTACTATCACACTTATACAGGTTCAATGTATGCAACAGGGCCAAAAGATATAACAATGACACAAATAATGTAACAGAGCAAATTTAAAACACATTTAATGAGCACTAACTCCTCACTTGGTTCAACCTTTTTTTTTTGTTTGAAAATTGAACATTCAAGCACATTTAAAAAGGATAAAAAATGTTTTAACAAGGACAACAAATTTAACCAAGTAAAACACATGTAACCAAGGAAAACAGATTTAACAAGGACATTGGAAACACATTTATTAAACACTAATTCCTCAATTTTTTCAGGGTTTTTTTGGAACATTGAACATTTATATGAACCCCCTTCCATCCCACCTTGATTTCATTTACTTCCCCCTCAACCCATAAATTGACACACTTCATTTTTTTCACATAGACTTCATAAGGCGTTTTTGCTCCACAAATTCATCAAAAACAAGAATTTCGTCCTCCCCTTGCTTTTTGATTCCAAATTTTCTACAGTTTGTTTACAATTGGGGGCTAAAGCAGTTATTTCATATATATAAAACACTAGTATGGAACTACCATTTCACTGAGGAGGAATAATGCAAACTTAATCATTGGTAATTCCTGTGTTTTTCTTTAGAATCCCTTCCTTTTAGAGAATTACCAATTCCCTGCATTCATTTCCAAGATTTAATCAAAAAATGGAGGTTAAAAGAATAAACAGGAACTGGATCTTTTGTGAAGAACAAAATACTGCTATAAATGAATCAGATTTGAAAAAAATAAATGTTTTTAACAGTCAGCAGAAGCACATATTTGACCTCATATTACATACATGCCATTAATCTCAACCCTCTTCATTCTTTAATCAAGACCTTGTGGGTCAGGAAAAATCTTTATGTATAAATTATTTCTTGCTTCTATCAGATAAACATGTAGAGTACCTATGGCATGTGCTTGAAATGGAACAGCAGCCATTAATCTACCGAATGGAAGAACAACTCATCTCACCTTTGGAATTTCCTTGGAGATGAAAACTATTTTTTACAAAAAAATCAAAGCATTCCAATAAGGTTTGATATATTAAAAGAGCTTCTTTGATAATCTTTGATGAAGAACCTATGACTCATATGCATGCTCTTGAGTTGCTTGAAAGATTAATTCCAGATCCAATGGATTCTAATATACCTTTTGGGGGAAAATTAATTGTTCTTGGTGGTGAATTTAGGAAATTTTTTTCTATTTATCAAAATTTGATACATCCTCAACTATTACACATCCTCAAATAGTTGATGAAACTTTTTTAAATTCTGAATTCTGGTGAGATTTCCAAATTTTGCACTTTGCTTCAAATTTGTGTGTGGCAGGTGATCCTGATTTTTAAAATTGTTGAATTTCTGTTGGGAATTTTCTCAATTTTATACAAGTTTGAAATAGAATACTGCTCCCTCAGCACACAATCATTCATCAAAATAAGGAAGATCATTCTTTAGAAATATCAATCAATATTTTCTTCCCAAAATTACAAAACCGCTACCTTGATACAAGTTACCTGATTGATTGCATTATTCTATGTTTCAAAAATACCTCAGTATACAATAATGGCTTAAATCTGAAGGTGTTTACCCCTATTATCATTTTGAGGAATGTGGATTTTAAATTTAGTCTTTGAAATTTAACTTGACTGATTGTGGTCAGATTTTGAACAGAGGTGATATTTGCCAAGATAGCTACAGGTGATGGATTCCTTAGGAAAAGTGATGGCCATTGTATGTGTAACCTTGATTTCTCACCCAGATGAATATTTTCTGCCTTTCAAAATTATTTGAAAACATTTCCCATTCAATTTGGAATTCTCATTGAAAATTAAAAAATGAAAAGGTTATACAATATCAAATGTTGGTTGTTATAATCAAGATCCAGTGTCCACCCATAGGTAGCTATAGTTTGAATTTTCAAGTTATAGATCCATAAATTTTACAAAGGACATGTTTTAAACCTGGAAAAAAATAGTTCATTTGAAACTTGCAAAATTTTTCATGATGAGTTTTTGAATGAAATTCATTGCTTAAATTAAATACTGAGATTTCCATGATATATGATTTGTTTCAATTTCATATCTGTTGAAATTCCTTAGAAATTATTTATTTTTTTATTTTTTTAATCTATTCCCCAGATTTCCCACATTTAAAAAAAATCCCATTTTTTCATATCAATGTTTTTTATTCAATACATTCCCCAAATTTGGGGGCAATACACTATAGCCTATTTTTAAAACCATTTCCTAGGTTTCCAATTTGATAAAAATTATTTAAAAAATATCCCATTTTTGAAATCCATTCCCCAGATTTACCACTTGATTAACATCAAAAATTTGGGGGAAATAATCTAGTACTTAATATAAAAATTGATGTCTTTGAATAAGAATTGATATTTCTTGTAGGTTGTAAATATTGTATGCCACAAATTACCACAAAAAACTTCATTTCACTTTCTAGAAAGTGCCATCAAGAATCTCAGGCCCTGTCTACAGGCAAGCTCAGGTCAAGCTCCAGCCAATCTCAGATCCACCTTTATCCTTGCTATAATGCACAGTCACTGTGCAACAAAAGCTTGGTTGCAGCATGAGCATATATTAAACTATAGATTGGCCAAAAATTCAACCAGAGATTCCTTGATTGCAATTTCTAGCAAGTGGCATCAAATTTTTCATGGTGAATGATAGAAATATAAAAATAGTACATATACCTATTTTATGAAGGGGTGATGTTAAATTCACGGCTCCAACCGTTTGGTAGTTGTGTAGGGCCCTAAACGGCTCAAATGAGCCGTGGGGGCCCAAAGACGACCACAAATGGCTGTTTCAAACATGCGCAACCCCCTGGGGGTTGTGTAGGAGCTGTGTAACACCTGTAAACTGCTCAAATTGGCCGTGTTTGGGGGTTGCACAACCCACCAGAGGCCGTGCCAGAATTTTAGGCACCCCCTGGACCACACTTGGGTTCTGTGAACCCAAATTTGGGACTAACACATACTTTGCAGAACTTTTGTTTCACACCTAGAAATCCCAAAGAGACATTAAAGCAAATCCCAAGTGAATTTAAAGTGAATAATCATAAATCATATAAAAATCTGCAAACAATTCTTTCTCAACTTGAAAGTGAGCAAACTTTGTTTGATCAATTGAAAGTTAGATTGAATGCTGAAGTATACCATTGCATTTTTTTGCATGGGAACAGTGTTAAGCCCCCCTTCTTCTGACATGGCTGCATGGGAGTTTTACATTGATAGTGCCATCAACAAAGCTTTTCAAAAAGAAAAAAAGGATTTGGGTAATGAAAAATTGGAAGCCCCAATTGTATTCTCATCAAGGGTGACAATTGAGGAACAAAATGATTCACAAATGGACATGACCGCTGGTGGTGAGTAACATTTTATGTTACTGGTCTTTGCCATATTTGATTTGATTGAAACTGATGGGTTTGTGTAACTATGAAACTATGACTTAACCAATGAATGTTTACTAGATCCACTTGACCCATCTCCCTTGAGTGCTTTTCCTCCTAGGGAAGAGGCACAAAACTATTTTCAAACATGAGCAATGAAGCATGGTTACGCTTTAACAGTTTTCAACTCAAAGAGTGACCAATATGTTGATTTAGCCTGTGATAGACATGGTTCCTATTCAGGAAGTCTTCTTACCAAACAGTCTAGACAAACTCACACAAGGAAGGTTGGGTGAAAGTTTTTAATACATGCAATTCAAAAAAAGGAAGACCCCTTGTTGCGCCTCTCCTACAAAGAAACCAAACATAACCATCAGCCATCTGAACATCCCTCTGTGCATCCTCAACTGAGGAGAATCTTGGGGGTGGCCTTAGAAAATCTAGTAGAAGGAATGAATGATGGGCTCAATATGTTACAACTGAAGAGAAAATTGAGCAAGATTGATGGGGGGGATTATTTTGATGACCAAACAATCTATAACACTAAGCAGAAGGTAAGGCTTGCAGAACTAAAGGGAAAAAGTGTTATCAAGGTACTCTATGAACAGATTGAAGAAACAAGTTGGATTCACTGGTCAAATTTCAGTGGATAGGTTCACTTGGAGGCCCTGTACTTATCACATCCAGAGGCAGTAAAGCTTCCAAAAAAATTCCATCATATTGCTATTTTGGATTGTACTTATATAACAAATAAGTACAAAACCCCACTATTGCATGTTGTAGGAATGACAGCCAATCGTACAAATTTCACAAAATCTCTTGTTTTTATAACAAAATAAACATTTGAGTCCTAAAGTTGGTCTGTAAATTCATTAAAGGAGTTTGCTTATGATCCTGGGATACTTCCAAAAGTCTTTGTGACGGACCGTGAAAAAGCTCTGATTGGTGCAATTGAAACTAGTTTCCCAGAGTCATCAAGACAATGTTTCACTTTGCACTTTTCTAAAAACATACAAGCAAACTGTAAAGTGCACTTTGTTAATGAAGTTGAAGGATGGAAAAGCTTTATGAATCTGTGGGCAAACTATGGGGCCTCAAAGACCAAGGAGGAGGCAGAGGTCAATGATGCGGAACTCAAATTAGGTCCAAATCACTGCTTCTTCTTTTTCCTAGTTTTTGGTTCTGAAATTTTGACTTTTATAGTGTTTCTTGAAAGACTATGAGTATTTACTCAAGTATATGGAAAATAACATTTTCCCTATCAAAGAGACGTTTGTAAAAGCGTGGACTTGTATAAACCCAGATTTTGGAAAAAAAACCAACTTTTTGGGCTGAAGGGGCCCATGAAACTCTCAAAAAATTCCTTTCAAACTCTTTGGGAAACCTGTTGGATGTTTGGAATAGCCTTGAGGGAACAGTTTTGAATCAAATTAATTCAGTTCATGCATCACTTTATAGCTCTTGAATTAAGTTAGGGACAGTTCTTCCCCCTGCACTGTTACCATTGGGTTACAAATTGTCTTTAGAGGTAATCCATCTTAATAGGGAACAATTTGAGAAGTTCAAACGTGATCATGATGTCAAAGTCTGCACTAAGTCATATTTCAAGACTATGGGTTTGCCCTGTTCCAACCAAATAGGTGACCGTCTAGCATTCAGAGGATCTGTGGTACCTGAAGATATTCATCCTCAGTGGAAGTTGGACTATGACCCTTGCAGTTCTAATTCTGTAAGTTGGCTTAAGTTGGATTGTTCAAGTTGGATTGTTCAAATCACTATGTGATTAATGCTTTTTGATTAACTAATTCACTAATGGTTGATCCTTTTGAATTTTTCCAGTGCAATGTTTATGAAATTCTAATAATTACTCACTTACGTGAAAAATTCAATGCAATGATCTTGGAATCTCCAGATCATGAGCAAAGTGGACTATTGAAGTATATCATTCAGAAGATTACAAAATATCAATTCAAGCCAATACTTGAACCTAAAGTCTTAAAATCAAGTAGGGGCAGGCCAGAATTGACAGACAAGTTGCAAGAACCATCTTGGTTTGAGCTTGTTGAAAAACAACTCAAGGGGTAAAAAAGAAATAGAAGGGCTCCAAACATGAAAAGAAAAAATATTTTAAGTCTTTTCTTTTGAGATATGTTCATTTTTTTGGTTTAATGAACTTAGTTACTAACTAATGATGAATTGTTAGTCAAAGTTGGCAGAATCTGAATCTGAATTTCATAGTTCAGAGGAAGAGACTGAAAGTGAATTCGGATCACTTAATTTGGAATCAGAATCCTCTTCAGAGGAAGAGAACATGCAGAAAATTCCAACCAGAATCTCATCTTTGGTGAGTTTTCATTTCATTGATCCAATTAAAGAAATGAATACTAAGTCAGTTTTAATGATAGGAACCAAACGTGAAATATCTCAATCAAATACCCATGAAATTCCATAAGTTCTTCAGTGAGGTTTGGGATTCAATTGAAGATGGGAATTGTTGATTTAGAGTCATTGCTAAATCTCTTGGCTATGAAGAACAAGGTTGGTTTAAAGTTAGGAAGGAAATGATTGAAAAATTAGAGAAACATAAAGCATGCTACATTAAGATGCTTGGTGGTTCAAAGGAGGTTGAAAAGATTAAACAAAGACTTGATGTTGAAGACATCAATGATAAGATTCCCTCCTCAAAATTGCTGGCTAAATTGGACATGGGTCAAATCATAGCAGACACATATTCCAAACCCATATGTTTCATTTCATTGGAGTCATGTGATACTTATACTAAAATGAAAAATGGTGTTACTGATCAATCAGATCCAATCTTCATTTCCTTTTTAAACAATAACCACTTGGTTCTATTAGTACTTGAGGGAGAAATGATTCCAATCCCGCCCATTGTAGCAAAACCACGTTCATTGATTTCTAAAAAAGCCTCTGGTTGGGTTGATCATCTCAAAGATCAACTGCAAATTTATTCTAGATTTTCATAGAATTTGACTTCATTTCATCATTGGGTTTCATATAAATTGTAATTCTAATGCAGCTAACAAGTTCTATTAATATAAAGGGTTATCACATTTTGAACATCATTATGTTGAGTGTTTTGAGTTAACATCATTATATTGAGTGTTTTGAATGAGGGTTCAATGGTAAGTCAGTTCAACTTGTGTTGGGCTGATTCCATCACAAGCTTAACTTATGTTAAGCTTAGGATGGGATCAGCTTAACACAAGTTGAACTTGTTTTTTTTTGGTGTTTTTACTTTAGGGCTTGTCAAAAGACTTGTTTTTTTGGGCAATTTTACTTTAGGGATTGTCAAAAGACTTGTATTTTTTGGGCACTTTTACTTTAGGGCTTGTCAAAAGAATTTTTTTTTTGGCACTATTACTTTAGGGCTGGTCAAAAGACTTCTTTAATTTTTGGGCCCTCTTACTTTAGGGCTATTCAAGTTGAAATGACTTTAGGGCTTGTCAAGTTAGTTGTATTTTTTTTGGTGTTTTTACTTTAGGGCTTGTCAATTTAATTGTCTTTTTCTTTAGTGTTTTAACTTTAGGGCTAGTCCAGTTACTTGTGTTGTTTTGGGTCTTTTTACTTTAGGGCTATTCCATTGGATACTACCAGTTTCTTTTGTTTTTTATTTCTTTATTTATGTTTTTTGTTTTTTTTAACAAAAGAATAAAAATTCTTTGATTTTTTGGTTGATTTCTGTTTTTTTGGAAGGTTTATTTAGTTTATGGGTTGTGTAAGTAGCCCTTCATTCCTTTTCTTTTTTTTTTTTTTTGCTCACTGCGGTCTGGTGCCGTGTGGAATGCCACACAACTACATTTGAGCCGTGTACAACTCCACACGGCTTGAATGTAGTTGTGTGTAAGTCCACATGGAAGCGGACTGGGTTGGGTGGGCGGCACAACTCCGTGAGCGGTGGGGGACTGTACAGGGCTCCAATTGGACCGTTTTCCATGCCACATGGCCCATTTCAAACCGTGTGCAAGGCTCAATGATCCGTGAATTTAACATTGATGAATTTCTGAGCAAGAAAAACCAGAACTGAAAAAAAAAAATAAAACCAGATGAGCTCGGAGTATAAGAGGGACAGATAACTGATCAAAAAGACACATAGAGTATGCCTACCAGAGAGGAGGACAGTTACAGGAGAGACAGGGAGACTCAAGAGATGAAAGATTTCGACAGGCACGCCTATGGAGAAGAGTCAATAGAAAAGAGTAAGAGACAAGTATGGAGGGAGGAATCCCTCCAGAGTTAAGCAGAACCAATCTTTGCACCAAATTAGCCTTGAGGATAATTCTGAAGGTCTTGATCACAAGAGATTCAGTTCGTAGCATTCGAGCAGTTGAGTAGAGGGTTGAGATAAGTCTGAAGGTCTTGATGTTGAAGCGGTTGAGGTTGAGCCGTAAGGTTTAAGATCGGGGTCTGGAGAAGAACCTTGAGGATCTTGAGGATTGTTAAGTTCAATGAGATAATAAAGAAGATTTGGAAATGAGCGAGGGGTAGCGCGCGACTTCAGAGGAGCGCAGTACAAGATTTTTGGAGGAGCGCAGTGCGCGGATCAGGAAAGGAATGCGGGACGGACTTGTAATGAGGAGAAAAGAAAGAATAAGGTAAAAGATTGGAGGTGAATAGAAAAAAAAAGACGAGTAAAGAAAGCTGTGTTTATGTTTAATTTTTTTCAGCGAAAGAGAAGAAGAGAGTAGAAGGAAAGAAAAGAAACTGTATTTGTCTCATTTATTTCAACACCCCCCTTAATTTGATGCGAAGAGAGGTTGAAAACAGGTACTCAGAAGCCTCTGAAGAGAAGAATGTTTTCACGCCTTTGTGAGGGCATCAGCAATCATGTCCTCTGTCAATATCAGTCTGACGTCGAGCAGTCCTTTGCTGAGGAGATCACGCAGCCATTTTATTTTTATGTCAAGGTGCTTTGTCTTCGAGTTTGAGATAAAATGCTTGATCTTCTCAAGGAGACCTTTGTTGTCAATGCGGAAGATAGTATTTTATAGGTTGGTTTTCCAGATTTTGCTGATGAGAGCTTGTAGCCACTGATCCTCCTGAACTGCGTCCAAGAGGGAAGTCAGCTCAGCTTCAGTGGAGGAAAGTGTTATGCTCTTCTGCTTCTTGCTGGACCACGACAACGGAACACCCTTCCATATGCAGAGAGAGCCGCTCTGAGAGAGTCTGGTTTCATGGTCATCCGCCCAGGTCGCGTCAGAGTAGTACTCAAGACCGTTGGAGGGATGATTGGGCAAGGGCTCCAGCGCCAGGCATAAGGATAGGGACCCTTTTAGGTATTTGAAGCAGTGGACAACTTCTTTCCAGTGAGAGAGTCCAGGAAGGTGATTGAAGCGCGATAGAATTGACACAGCAGGGGCGAGGTCTGGGCGAGAGCGGCACGACAAGTAGTTAAGTATGCCAGTGAATTGGCGATAGTTGTATTTGAGTTTGCCAAACTCCAGTACATCTTCTTCAGAGGCTTCTCAAAGCTGAACTCCGGGGGACAGAGGCGTCTTTACTGGTTTCCAGTCATTGAGTCCAAGGAGTTCTAATCCTTTTTTAATCAGTTTTTTTTGGTTGAGTGTGATCCAACTGGGAGATAGATGAAGGTCCATGCCGAGAAGAGTGTCAGGTTCATGAGCTGATGAGTTTGGAAAGCGATTGAGGAAAAGAGTCTCAAAGCCATCAACGTTACCAACAACAACTAGATTGTCCACGTGGAAAAAGATGAACGTGTTTTCATCTTTGTGTATGTAGAGGCAGGGGTCAACGGATGATTGGCAAAAGTTGATTTCTTCAAACCACTTGGTGATGGTGTTGTACCAGTTGGCAGGAGCCTGCTTGAGTCCATAAAGGGACTTTTTGAGTTTAAGAAAGGGATTTTTGCGCTTGGATCCTTTGGGAGTGGCTATGTAGATGTCTTCAGATAGAGGAGCGTAGAGAAAGGCGCTCTTTACGTCAAATTGTCTGATGGGTAGTTTCTTGTCAACGGAGAGAGTGAGAAGGGAGAGAAGGGAAGGAAACTTTCCGGTGGGAGAAAAGGTATTGTTATAGTCAATTCCCGGTGTTTGCAGAAAGCCTTGTATGCACAAGCAAGCTTTCTTTATTTTGGCAGACGAGGCGGTAGCTGGTTTGGTCTTAAGAACCCATGTGGAGCGGAGGTAGGATTCAGGGACAAAGTCACAATCTTCCCACACATCCATCTCTTCAATACTGTTGAGTTCGTCATCCATGGGTTCTTTCCATTTTTTGGCCTCGGAGATGAAGGACATGATATCGGAGGAGAAATAGGAGTATTTTTCAGGTTTTATTCATGAAGTTTGAGTTCTCAGCTTGTATCTTGGAGTATCACCGGTAGGTAGCAGAGAAGATGCAATGGCTTCTGATTCATCTTTGCTGTCTTCAGAGGATTCAACTTTGGGAACAGTTTCAGGATTTCAAGATGTGGGAGACGGAGATTCGAGGGGAGAGTTGACAAGAGGATTTATTGAGAGATTGTTGGGTGGCTTGTCGGAAGGAACGTTGTAGGAGAGATCCAAATAAGACCAGATCAGGGAGGATTTTTGGACGGAGGGATTGAAGTCTAGGAATTGAACGTGTTTTGTATCAATGATATTTCCTAGCTCCCTGAGGATGCGGTAGGATTGGAGTTCGTCGTTATAGCCAATAAGAGTTCCTATTGATCCTTTAGGGAGAAGTTTGGAGGCAGGTTTAGTAGGAAGATTCAAATAGGATACTCTGTTGCCTATAGGACGGAAGTAGCTGAGGGGTAGAGTATGGTTTTTGTAGAGTTCGTAGGGCGATTTCTTGGATTTGTGAGCAGGGATTTGATTAAGGGTGAGAGTGGCCGCCAATGCAACTTCATGCCAGTAGCGGCAATTCAGAGCAGAGTCAGTAAGTATGGATTGAATGGATTCAAGGATAGAGCAGTTGAATCTTTCAGCCAGACCGTTTTGCTGCGGAGTGTATGGGTCAGAGTGTCTGGTTTTAATGAGATGATCTTTACAGAATTGGGAAAGTTCATTATTGGTGAACTCGCCGCCACGGTCGGAATGAAGAATGGAAGGAAAGTACCCAAAACGCTTTGCTTCGTGACTCAGGACATTGCTCAGTATCTCAGGTACGTCACTCTTATTCTTCAGGGGAAGAGCAGCACAATATCTGGTGTTGCTGTCAACTACGGTGAGTAGGTATTGGTGTCCGTCATGAGATGGAGGAGAGATGGGGCCAATGATTTCCAGATGGAGTTCTTCAAAGGGCCTGGAGGCAGGTGTGAGTTCTCTTGAAGCTGGCCCTGGTGATTTTTGAGACCAAGCAAGCTTCACACTTCTGAGATGCATTGACTGGAATGCCAAGCTTGTGCCTGATTCGGTGGTAGCTGACGTGGCCTAATGATTTGTGTAAAAGCTCAGCAGAGGTCAGGAGAGAGCTTTGATCAGGAGGGTGGAACTTGAGGCCAGATAGGTTATTGTAGTAGCGACCGGTGGCAACTAGGGAGTAGTCTTTGTAGAGGTGAAAAGAATTAATTTCAAAGGAGATGGAGAATTTTTCAAGGAGCAGACATTGAACAGAAAGTAGGTTGAAAGTCAAATTTGGAACATAGAGCATGTTATTAAGGACAAGATCGCCATGCTTGTTGGTGAGTTTGACAGAACCTCTCCCTTTTATGGGAATATTTTTGTTGCTAGATCCGGTGCGCACTATTCCTTCTTCTTCCATGGAGAGAGCAAAGAAGAGTTTGGAATTTGATATCATATGAGCGGAGGATCCGGAGTCTAGGATAAAAATGGAGGGTTCTTGGAATTTAGAGGTGAAATTGCTGAAATTATTCTTGGTCTTAGCAGCTTGAGCGGGAGGACGAGGGCGAAGGTGAGGATGAAGGAGCCAGCATTTGGCTTCGGGGTGAGGAGCATTGGGATTGTGCCATCTGCGTCTACATTTTGTGGATTTGGAGGTGACCAAAGCGGTGGGAGTTTCCTTGGAAGAGGAGACCAACGGGTGGAGCTGAAGGTTATTGAAGTGGACTCTAAAATGGTCCAGAACCATGTCAGGAACCACGTCTTTGTCTGAATGAGTGATTTGGCTCTTCAGATGATCAAAGGAGGGAGGAAGTTTTTGAAGAATGGAGTAGGCGATGATGTCAAGAGGGATAGATATACCAGTTTCGACAAATTTGGTGATTGAGGCCCTGATTTGAGTGATGAAGAGTTGGATGTCATGTGGATTGAACTGGATAGCGCAGAATTTGTTGAAGACTCTGGCGCGATTTGAGGCATTGCAGGAGGCAAAGTATTGATTGATTGACTTCCAGATGAGTTTGGCATCACTCTTGTTGGTTTGGTTTATGACATTAAGATGGATGGAAGCGTCGAGTTTGGCGGTAAGAAGCGTGACAAGTTGGATGTTAAAAGCAGGATCGAGTGATGCTGAGTCGGAGATCAAGGGTTCCCAAAGAGATTGAATCTTGAGGAGGTTGGTGGTCCTGGATCTCCATAAGGAAAAATTGTCGAGAGTCAACAGAGGAATGGCTTCCAGAGCTCCTTTGGCAATAGTGGATTGGAAACTGTCGCTCATGATGCGCAGCTGTTCTGGTTCTTAGTCAAGGGAGAGCAATTGAGTGGTAGCGATGATTTGACTGTTAATCGTGATGAATTTCTGAGCAAGAAAAACCAGAACTGAAAAAAAAAATAAAACAAGATGAGCGTGGAGTATAAGAGGGACAGATAACTGATCAAAAAGACACATAGAGTACGCATACCAGAGAGGAGGACAGTTACAGGAGAGACAGGGAGACTCAAGAGATGAAAGATTTGGACAGTCACGCCTATGGAGAAGAGTCAATAGAAAAGAGTAAGAGACAAGTATGGAGGGAGGAATCCCTCCAGAGTTAAGCAGAACCAATCTTTGCACCAAATTAGCCTTGAGGATAAGTCTGAAGGTCTTGATCACAAGAGATTCAGTTCGTAGCGGTCGAGCAGTTGAGTAGAGGGTTGAGATAATTCTGAAGGTCTTGATGTTGAAGCAGTTGAGGTTGAGCCGTAAGGTTCAAGATTGGGGTCTGGAGAAGAACCTTGAGGATCTTGAGGATTGTTAAGTTCAATGAGATGATAAAGAAGATTTGGAAATGAGCAAGGGGTATCGCGCGACTTCAGAGGAGCGCAGTACAAGATTTTTGGAGGAGCGCAGTGCGCAGATCAGGAAAGGAACGCGGGACGGACTTGTAATGAGGAGAAAAGAAAGAATAAGGTAAAAGATCGGAGGTGAATAGAAAAAAAAAGACGAGTAAAGAAAGCTGTGTTTATGTTTAATTTTTTTCAGCGAAAGAGAAGAAGAGAGTAGAAGGAAAGCAAAGAAACTGTATTTGTCTCATTTATTTCAACAAACATTACCCTTTATGAAGAGAATCCAAATATATCAAAATATTCAAAAAAAGGATTTATTGAGTAACATTATAATAATGATAGAATCAAAAATTGATTTCATTGAATAAAAGCTAATTTTCCTGATTTAATTTCAATATCCTTTAAAAAAAGATCAAAAAAACATGAAATAATGACAAATACACCTATTGAAAAAGAGGAATTAAAATATCATTAAAAATTACAAAATAAACTTCATTAAGTGCATGAATGCTTTAAATATATATTTAATTATACAATGGAATATAAAGACTATTTTTAAGTACATGAAAACCATAGGAAAACTTTAAATACAAATATTCAATCATAATAATTCAAACATTTTTAAATCTCTCAACAATAAATCCATCAAGTATGAGAATAACAAAAAAAATCAGAAATTCATTTCTTTTAATAAAATTAATATTTTGGATTGAATTTGAATTTTTTTGGACAAACCACAAAAGATTTTCTAAGCATTCTACATAAGGCCCAGGCTGAATCAATGCAAAAAATAAAAAAATCAAATTCACACCATTTTTCAAAAAATGAATTATTTTAGAAATTTTTTTGATAAAATGATTCCAAAAGGAGCCATTGGTGTGATTGTAGTAAAAAAATTACAATTTTCATGCCAACTGGCATTTTTTCCCATGAAAATAAGGTGTGAAATCCTTAATACAGACATTTAAGGGTTGGCATGCCTTTGTAAGGTTTAAAGGAGTGCCTGTGGTGGGATAAAATGCCTTTTCATGGCATTTTGGACCTGCAAAGGCGTGTAAATTTTGATTGAGGCTCTGGGGGGGCTGAATTGAGGCCTCCAGATCCCCTGTGCCCCTGTGAGATCTTTCAGGGTTAGAGTATTTGGTTTAATTCAAATATGGAAACCAATTGAGTAAATTTAACATGTAAAAATGAAATAGAAATCAATTTTTTGCAAGGAATTCAAATCTGACCTCAGATTTGAAAAAAAACTTCATCTAATGTAAGAAAAATTATAAAAATGATAGAAATTTTTTTTTTCTACAAAAAATGAATTATTTCCAGTGGAACATAAATAACTTTGTACCAAACATAAAAAAACATATCAAAATTCTACAAATACCTATTTGATGATGGGAATTGAATTATTTCCAAATTTATGAACAAAAACAAAATCAATCACAGAAATAATTGAAAAAAATATGAAAGACATAATTCTTTGAAGAAAAACTCAAAATTTGTGATGGAATGTGCATGCCTTTGTACCAAGCATAAAAAAATATAGAAATACTTCATAGGGCATATCAGAGTTAGAAAACCTTCCATTAAAAACGGGCTATTCTTTTTGACCAAACCCGCCATTTTTAATGGGGGTTTCTGAAATACACATATCCGCTAACTGGTTTATTTAAAAATGGTGTGTTTCATGGAAATGGCAGATTTAAAACATGAAATATGCCATTTATGCACCATCATTTTTCCACAATCCATGGCATTCAAAACACCCATCCACACCTCCACCTCAGCAAATCCATACCAATCCCATCTCCATCACATCACATACATCTCATCTCAATTGCTTCATATATCCATCACATCACACACATCCCATAATCAACCAAAACTTACAAACCACCCACCCCACCCCACAAAACCACTGGTCAACCCCTTCCTTCACCTTAGAGTCCCCCCCTGTCCTCCTTCTTCTGCTTCTGCTCCCCATTGGTCAGTCACTCAAACCTGTAAGTCCCTCAGCTTCTCCTTCTCCTCCTCCCTTCAATCAATCAACTGACAAATGCCACAACCACCTCCTCCTCCTTTAATTATTAGGACCCCTCCTCCTCTGTTTGCTCCAGTAATTTTGGTCCTTCCTCCTCCTCCTTCCCCTTCTCCTCCCATCCTCTCAGTTCATTTTTGATCAATTGCGTGTTTTATTTGTGATTGATTGCTTGATTGATTTGCAATGGATTTCTTGATCAATTTGCAATCAATTTCTTGATTTATTTATGATAAATCCCTTGATTAATTTTCAATCAATTGCTTTATTTATTTATGATCAATTAATTGATTGATTTTGAATCAATTGCTTTATTTATTTGCAATCAATTTCTTGATTTATTTTCAATCAATTTCTTGATTTATTTTCAATAACTTTCTTTATTGATGTGCAATAAATTGCTTGATTGATTTTCAATTTATTGCTTGATTAATTTGCAATTTATTGCTTGATTTATTTGCAATCAATTTCTTGATCAATTTGCAATCAATTTGCAATTAATTGCTTGATTTGTTTGCAATCAATTTCTTGATTGAGTTGCAATCAATTTCTTGATTGAGTTGCAATCAATTGCCTGATTTATTTTAAATCAATTGCTTTATTGATTTTAAATCAATTGCTTTATTGATTTTCAATCAATTACTTGATTGATTTTCAATCAATTTATTGATTGGTTTGCAATCAATTTATTGATTGATTTGCAATCAATTTCTTTATTGATTTGAAACCAATTGCTTGATTTATTTTCAATCAATTGCTTTATTGATTTGAAATCAATTCCTTGATTTATTCAAAATGAATTGCTTGATTGATTGAGCAATTGATTTGAATTCAATAAATCAATCAATTGCTAATTTATTTCTGTAAAAATGAACATAGGCCCATCTGGAAATGAAACACTTAGCTTAGTGGCTAAAGCATCACTCATCAATTTTGAGGTCATGGGTCCAAATCCCACAGTGTGCAACTAAATTTTGGCTTATAAAAATGCCACTGCCCTCAAAATTTTATACAATTAATTGAATCCCTTTTTGATCCTCACCCAAATTGTAGTATGTGAATGGGAGGGAACAATATGGTAGGAGATGATTTGACAAACAAACAGAGATGTGGAAAGAATAGGGCTTCAAACCCTCAAAACTTTATACAATCCATTGAATCCCTTGTTGATCCTCACCCACATTGTACTATGTGGATGGGAGGAGATGATTTGACAAAAATACAAAGATGTGGAAAGAATAGGTCTTGCAACACTCAAAATGTTATACAATGAATTGAATACCTTGTTGATCCTCACCCCAATTGTAGTATGTGGATGGGAGAAGATGATTTGACAAAAATACATATATGTGGAAAGAATAGGGCTTGCAAACCTCAAAATTCTATACAATTAATTGAATCCCTTGTTGATCCTCACCCAAATTGTAGTATTTGGATGGGAGGGAACAAGATTGGAGGAGATGATTTGACAAACATACAGAGACATGGAAAGGATAGGGCTTGAAACCCTCAAAATTTTTTACAATGAATTGAATCCATCTTGATCCTCAGCCCAATCAAAGTATGTGGATGGGAGGGAACAAGATGTGAGAATATGATTTGACAAACAAACAGAGACAGGGAAAGAATAGGGCTTTTCAGCATTTGCTAAAGGGGCAATTTTTGGACCAATAGTTCTTGAGTTGGTTCCTCATCTGTTTGGATGAAAGGGCCATCCTACCTTTTCTTTTATTCTTGAATTCATTGGCCATCAGGAGCAATGAGGTTGGAGGTTGAAACCAGGGGTTTATGATGTGGAATTATGTGTTTTTGAGGCGGTGAAAGTCTTTTTTATTTGAAAAAAAAAAACATTTATTTTCATATAACTCTGACACCTCTGATCTTAAATAAGTGGTTTTCTTTTATTTTCAATGGAAGATTTGGCTTGAAACTCACCCTTAAAAAATTGTGGTTTTTCTTAAATCTGATACGCCCTCATATATATATTTAAAAGGATAATTCAATAATGTGGAAATATCCAAACAAAAGTTTCATTGAGTACAAAAATTAAAAAATAAAGCCTTTCAATCCAATTCAATAACACTGTTTTTCAATGGGGGATGTGATTTTTCCACATATCCAAGCACTTCTGATATTCTGTTTAGCATTTATTGAAACCCCTCCTGGAAATATTTTCTTTCCACATTTTATCAAATGGTGGAATTGTAAAATTATTCTTGAATAAACCTCCCTCTTTTCTTATTTTCAAGGCTATCAAATAACATTCATCAACAAAAGAAATGAAAAAAGGGGTATTTGAATTTACAGGAAAATTCAAGGGGAAAAATTTAAATAATTGTGCCTTGGAGATTAAGACAATTGGAAATCTGTAAAAATGTACAATAGCATGTGAAAAAATGTGGAAAAATCATGCAATTATTCATGGAAACCTTCACGCCATCAGAATTAACAATTTCTGGATCTTGATAAAAAGAGAAGGGATCACCAAAGTTATTCCAAAGACCATTATTAAATGCCTTCTTTCTTTCCAAATCCAATTTTCATTTATATCTGAAATCCAAGAATTTTCCTCAAGCCTGATGAGCTAAATAATAGTAACCACAATTACCATCATTTGGTGGATGATAGGAAGATTCCACATAATTGTAAAACCCACTTGTGAGCTGAGAAATAAATTTACACCTCTTTGGCCTCATAGAAATAGATGTATTTAAAGAAGATTGAACTGAAATAGAAGGACTTGAAGATGAATGAAATTGCATAGAATACCCAGAATATTACTGAACTTGTTGCATGGCTTGATTTAAATAAGCCTGTTGGTTCTTCTCAGGGTAATGGAACTCCCACATTGAGCTCTCAAGGCTAGAATTTTCCTTTTTTCAAATTCAGCTTTAATTCTATCATATTTCTTTTCTTGAGCTTCATATTCTTCCCTTTGGGCTTTTGTTTTACTCCTTCTCAATTCTTCTTTGATTTTTTTCAGATATTATTTTTGATTTAAATGTTTCCTTGCCTTCAGATATTCAGCCTTTTGTTTTATCCAAATATTTTTTTTTTCAGAACTTCAGCATCCTTCCTTTCCCTCTGTATTCTTTCCCTTTTTTTTAAGCTTCCCTGCGGATTTTTTCATAATGAGATTGATAAGCAATCCTCCTGAATTTTTCCTGTTAATCATATTCAGCCCTCCTGATTTGTTTCTTTCATTGATTAGCATCCCAAAATATCTTGAGTGCCTTTGAGAAATGATTTTTTTCATTTTTCTGTTTGATGTTGGAGTTTTTGTTTTGGTACTTTTGAAGGTCTTGGTGATATTGTGGAGGTGTGGGATTTGTATTTATCCTGGAAATAATCTGGGTATTGATACAAAGAAGAGTTTGTGGGGTAGCAGAGGGGATCAACCAATGAATCATAGTTTCTACTCAAAGAATTACTGGAAAGATTTTGGTAAGTGCATTCAGAGTTTGGAAATGTTTGTTCAGGTGGATAATTTACAGCTTGATTAATATTGGAGAGATTTTAGGCTGAAAGATTTTTAACACTTGAATGAAAAAAGTAATTGGTATATGATTTATTTTAAATAAAATTAATCATTCTTTCTTGAGATACAGATCTTCTGTTTTTTGTTTGATCATAATAAGACTCTAATTTTTTAGTTGTTTCTATTTTTTAATATGTTAATTTCTGAGTATTTGGGTGGTTAAAAAGGCTGTGGCAAGAGACTAGTTATTAATATATCTATGTTGAAGACATGAATAATCGGTCCAGAGTTCCCTTTTAAGAATTTAAAAATTCAATCATTTTGAAAGAAAGGAGAAAATTTTAGAATCCAGTTCAAAACCTGATATTCTTTTCAAAATCCATGTTGAATTTTTCAAAAAAATTAAAACAATTATATTTTCCAATTTTTATTAATTAAAAATAATATAATTTTCATTTTTTGAAATAATTATAAAATACAGGTGAATAAATGCAACATTTTAAAATATAAAAATATTTAAAATATAGAAAAAAATACCCAACAAGTTGAAAATAAATAAATGAAATGAAATAGAAATCAGGGCAGCTGCAAGCACTGGGAAGAAACATAGTTCTCTTTCATTTCACCATAAAAAATTTAAAAAACATTTTGAAAAAGAAAAAAAATATTGAAAAAAATAATAAATCAGAAAACAAGAAAAAATATATAAAAAGGGAATTAATTTTCTCATTCCCCCAATACTTAATTTCTTGGAATATTATGTCTTCCAGCCCTAGCACGCCTCAGCTTCTACACAGACAAATACTTTATTTCACAGGCGTTTCAGGAATTCATTTTTTTTTGAATTATGATGCCACAGTCCTGTAGCTGGGGTTTGAAAACCCCCCAAAAAACTATTTGGGAATTTTTGGGGCATTAGAAACCCTTCAAGAATAGAATAAAAAAATTAATTAATTCTGCCTTACACAATTTTTCCATGGGTTTGAGATCCTTATTTTGGCTATTTTAGTTATTTCTTTTTGGTTATTTCAGGGATCACAAAGTAGTAGAGCTTTTAAATATTTTTCACATATTTTTTGGACTTATCCTTTTAACTTAAAAAATTCCTATAAAACACCAAAGAAATCAAATTTCTCATTGGAAATTTTCATCCTTTTATTTTCCTTTTGATTTCATTTTTTTTGGTGATTGAACCTATCAAAAATTCACAAAAACAGTCAAAGAGCTTTCCAATATTCTTCCCAGAATTTTTTTATTTATTATTTTATCTTAAACAATAGGGTGTATCAGATTGATCAAACCCACCATTAGAAACCCACCATTAGAAACCCGCCATTAGAATTCCGCCATTTGAAACACGACATTAGAAACCTGCCATTAGAAACTTGCCATTAGAAACCCACCATTAGAAACACCCTATTTTTTTGACCAGACCCGCCATAAAAAATGGCAGGTTTCTAAATTACAAATGCCCCCTAACTTGTTTATTTTGAAATGGGATGTTTCATGGAAATGGCAAATTTCAAAAAATCAAATCCTCCATTTATGCATCATCATCCATCCACCATCCATCACATTCAAAACACCCATCCACACCTCCACCTCAGAAAATCCATACCAATCCCATCTCAATCCATTCACAACACACATCTCATCTCCATTTCTTCACATCTGCATTTCTTCACACAGATTCCATCATCATCATTTCACCCCACATCACATCAACATCTTTCTAAACATTTCCAATCAAACTGCCCGGCAGCAAGTTGAAAATACAAAAAAACTGACTGAATTTTTTTTATTATTTGACTCTGATTCAGACGTCAATTTGGAATCAACTTGGTTAGCTTTGAGTTCTCTATTTTAAAATAAATGCATGGCTCCAAGAAGACAGACTCTCCACAAACCTATGTATGAAAGGCAAAATCTTCATCTCCTCCCCAACTTAAGCTTCCAGAAACTGTTCAAAACTCTATTGCCTTCATTCATGAAACTTTTGGAGATGATTGAAGACCACTACATCTTACAGAAGATTCCTTGGAATACTCAATGCTATCCAGCTATCCAACTTGCCTTTGCTCTTTGTATATTGGGATAAAATTACAATGGAGCAGCAACTCATCAATTAGAAAATCTATTCCCAGTTGTTTATGGAACCATTTACTTATACACCAAAAGAGTCATGATTGCTATCCTATCTATTTTTCACTCAGTCCTTTTTCGGCCAACCAAATAAGAAGGAAAGGAGATATCTCAACAATGGGGACTTAAGGCTTTCCTTGTTGCAATTGTTTTTTTTATTGAACCACTATACCCTTGATTCAAAAATCCAAGCTAGATGGCAACCACTATTTTGATTAGAAAAGAAGGCAATTGATTCATTTCTTTTCCAAAGCCTTTGATAACACCTTTGATGACGCACTGACCAAATATATTTCATCTTATTGTATAGATACTCTGTGGCAATAAAGATTTTTTTGATAACAACAAGAGGTTCATATCCTCCATGCTTGCCTTCCAGGTTCTTGTCACAATTCATATGTTTTCAATTGGATGTGGATTACCCAACAACCAGAGAACTAATTTTACCAAGATCAATACCTTCTGGCCAATTCAGCTTATGCTAGCAGAAAATATCTTGTTCCAGCTTATAGGAATTTTTCTTCCCAAGATCCAAAAAAGAACCAATTTCAAATTTCATCTTTCTCAATAACACATTCAGATTGAACATGCAATAGGCCTTCACAAATATCTGGCAGACATCAAAGACAAATGGGAAAAAATATTTGAAGAAGATATTCCCAATCCTCCTCAAGTCATCCCTGTCTCATCTTGTCCCTCATCTTCTGCTGTGAGAGATTGCATTCTACCCCTCAAACTTGCTCAATTTTATGAGTAACATCCAGTTTGGAAATAGGTAAACAATCACATCACAGTAATTTTTTTTTTGTTCAACCAAGAATCCTAGGCTGACTCTTTTTTTTAAAAAATAAAAAAAAAAAACAAAACCTCCACCTCATACCTAACCCTCACCAAACCACCCACCTTGCCCCACTTACTCACCGGTCCACTCCTTCCTCCTCCTGTCCAAAAAACTGGTCCACTTCTTCCTCCTCCTCACCCACCACCTCCACCTTGCCATCCGCCTCCACCTCAAAGTCCCCCATTGATCCATCAATTTAGTTAAGAACCCCTCCTCCTCCTCCTCCCTTTGAGAAATTGATTTTTTGATAATTTTTAAATCAATTGAATCCCACCTTCCTCCTCCTCATGTAGCCATTACCCCCCCCCCCCTGCTCCTTGCTCAATCTTAGCTCTGGACCCCAGGAAGTCACCCCCCCAATCAATTTTTAATGAATTTATTGTGGTGATTGATGAGAAGTTGATTTTTAATCAATCAATCATGCTGACACAATTGACCCATCCTCTCTTGATCTTACCTTGGCACCCCAGGTAAGCACCCCCCCCCTCCTCCTCCTCCTCCTCCTCCATCCCAATTGAATAAAAATCAAGCAATCAATCAATTGCTAATCAATCAATCATCAATTGATCTTGCTGACGCAATTTACCCCTCCTCCTTTAGCCTTTACCAACCCATCCTTACCTTATCTTACCTCAGCACCCCAGGTAAGCACCCCCCCCCCTCCTCCTCCTCCTCCTTTTGCAATTGATTTCCAATAAATTAATTTTCCCCCCCTCCTCCTCCCCTCCCTTCTGATCCTCCTTCCCCTTTTCATGATGCTAAAGATTTTTTTTGTTTCTTTAGGTCTTTTTTGGGATTCCAGTATGTTTTTTTTAAAAAACAAAAATGTTTTTTGTTTGTTTCACTTTTTGGTGTTTTGCATGGGTGACTCATGCCTTTTTTTTTGGGATTTAGTTTCCACTATTTTTCTCAGGCTCAAGACAATGTTTTTTTTTGATTTTTTTCATCAAAATCTTCCTTCACCAACTATAATCACATGACTGACC
Source organism: Puccinia polysora (assembly GCA_025617555.3). NCBI lineage: Eukaryota > Fungi > Basidiomycota > Pucciniomycetes > Pucciniales > Pucciniaceae > Puccinia > Puccinia polysora. The sequence continues at coordinate 42,295,296 of CM062634.1, read as the reverse complement.
ATGTTTTTTTTTTGTTTTTTTCCACAATTTTTCCCCAATTTCTGGACTGCCATTGCTTCTCCCACAATTCTCAAAATTTCATACAAAAAAATTGAATTACTTGTGAGCCCCAAGCGCAGTAGGTGCCTGGGAGGGAACAAGATTGAAGTAGATTTTTTGACAAACATAAAGGGAGGTGGCAAGCATAGGGCTCAAAGGAGAGATTCCAAAATCTCTTTGGAAGTAGCCAAAGAAGGGTTTAACAGAAAGCTTGTGTGGTCTGGACAAAAACTGCAAAATTTGGATTTTTACAGTGGGTAGACAGAAATTTTAGGACTTATTGACCAAAAACAGTCAGTTTAATTTCAACCATTTGTTTCAAGCTAAATCTATCACTAAAAAAAAGGCATGTGTTCAGATTTATTCATAATAAGTTTATATATTTCAGCATCTTTAATTTAATTATACAACAATTTAAATTTCAAAAAATATCAAATTCTAACTTTTCAAAAAATCTCATCAAGCACAAAACCCTCAAAAAGGATTCCAGAGGAAAAAAAATTGACAAATCCTGTACAATCAATATTTTTGCTTCTTTATAAAAATGTTAGAGAGAATCAAAATGAATGATTTTCATGGTAAACAAATTAAGATTGAGATTTCCTAAAAAAATTCAAAACCATTTTTGATTGATGTTGACTTTTCAGTGGCTTGGTAAGATTGTCATGGTAATTTTGAGATAGGTTGTTTGGAAGTCTTGTAAACCACTTAGAAATGCTTATTCAAGCTCTGGGGTCATCTGATGTTCATATTTTTCAATTCTTTTACTCCCTTTCATCTTGGAGGTGCCTTGAGCTCCTTGAGCATTTATTGACCTGAGGTTAATTTTGGGTTGGGCTGATTTTGTTGATACTGAGGAGATTCAAATTTGAGAGTCAGAAAGAAGGATCAATTTCAGGAAAGAAATGACAAAAAAGAAAAATTATGTATACACAATATGGATGAGAGATGAGAATGAGTAAAAGAACACACTTACCTGAGGAGATTCAGATTTGAGAGTCAGAAAGAAGGATGAGGAAAATAATTCTTCTCTCTGATTTACAATCTGTCCTCAGGTGATTTATCCTAACTAGATTTCATGGGAGAGTGTGACATGTGTGTGAAGGTGATAATTAAAATGAATAGTGGATGTGAGTTGAATGGAAACAGCGCTTCTGGAGGTGAGATGCATATGATGGATGGCAGCGGATCTAAGATAGATGATAGAGAGTACTGAAAGGAATGGAAGAAAGAAGAGAAGATAAAGGAAAGGAAGTGTGAGGAAAAAGAATCTTGGAGATGGTTACTCCAATACCCCCCCCTTGCTGAGCACAATCCAGAAGCCCAAAGTGCAGTTGATGAGATTGCAGAAGAACTCAAGGGAGAGGCTTTGTGAGCATTTCAGCAAGCATATTTCTTGTTGAAACATGTAGAAAAGTGAATACGCCACAACTAACACGTTTTCAAATGAAGTGATGCCAAGTGTCAATGTGTTTGGTGCAGGAATGATTCCCTGGGTTTTTTGAAAGGGCCTTGGCGCCTTTGTTGTTGAAAAAAAGTTTGACGGGGGAGTTGCTGCAGAGATGAATTTCACAGAGGATGTTTCTTAACCACAGGCCTTCTTTGCAAGAGTCATACAGGGCTTTATATTCAGCCTCAGTGCTGGAAAGCAAGACCATAGGTTGCTTTTTGGATTTCCAGGAGATGGCGCCGGAAACAATGCGGAAAGTGTAGCCTGATCTTGAGTGGAAATAATCGTGGTCTTCAGCACAGTTGGAATCCAAATAGCTAAACAGATTGAAATCCTTACCACCTAGCGTTAGCCTGAGGGAAAGAGTGGAACGGAGGTAGCAGAGAAGTCTTATTGCAGCTTCCCAATGCGCAAGAGAGGGGTTTTGCAGGAACTGAGAGAGCTTGTTGACAGCAAAAGAGATATTGGGATGGCTGCACTGAGAAACCCATAGAAGTGAACCAATGAGTTGATTGTATTGGGCTGGTGACTTGGGATTGTCAGGTTCTCTGCAACAAAGGGTCTTAAAGCGGCTGGTGGTGGGCAAGGAGACCGGCTTCCAGTTGGGCAAGGGAAATTGATCATACATGGAGTCAATGTAGTGAGACTGGCAGATGGAGACGTTATGGGATGCAAAATGATGGGAGATGGAGAGGGAAAGAAAAAACAAGAGATTGTTGTTGGAGCCAATGGTGAAAATCCAACCAATGTCCTTGAAAAACTTAGAAACAAAAGCTTTGGTACCAATGATGGCAAGATTGTCAACATGGGCGGTGAGTTCACCTACAAGGGTTTTGCCATCAAGTTTTAATAAGAGCAATGGATCATACAACAATTGAGAGAGGCCCAGCGAGGTGAGGGCTGATGTGAGCTCAATGTTCCATTGCCTGGGGGATTGTTGAAGGCCATAGATTTCCCAAGATACCTTGCACACCCAGTCTGGGTGAGCAGTGTTTTTGAAACAGGGAGGTTGCAACATATAGAGGGGTTCATCCAGATGTCTGTTAAGAAAGGCAGTCTTGAAATTGATTTGACGGCTGGTCCAATTTTTGGAAACTAGCAGACTAAGAAGCAGCTGGAGGTTTTTGAGACAAAGAGTGGGAGCGAAAACTTCAGAGAAATCCAGGCCCTTGACCTGAGAGAAACCCATAGCAACAAGGCAAGCCTTCAGCTTGATGATGGAGCCATCTGCGCGGCATTTTACTCTGAACACCCATTTGGAGAGGACAGTTTTTCTTCTGTTAGGCGGGGGGACAAGGGTCCAGGTTTTCATGCTGACAAGAGAGTTCATTTCCTCTTGGGCGGAGGAAATCAAGCGGTGGGAGTGTGGAGATTGGAGAAGCTGCTTCCAGGTCTTTGGGGCGAGAAGATTGTCTTTGACGGAAGCTTTTTGAGAGAAATTTCAATAGTGTGATGGTGGTTGACAAGCACAAGAAGAAAAACAAGGAGGAAACAAGGGAACTTGAGAGGGACTGGGATTTGGCAGAGAATCAACACTTTCAGAAGGAACAGCAGCAGCAGGGGGGAGGGAAACCGCAGGAATGGGAAAGGGAGGTTGGGAGAGAGATGGAGTAATGTAGAGAGAGGGGGGAGATCAGATTCAGATGAATGGATACTTTGGGAGCGGTAGTGGCGTAGATTGGAAGGGCAGGGTAAACAACTATCTGGAGAGGCAGGGGGAAATTAGTTGGAGCGGAAGGAGAAAGAGGAAGGGAAGAGGAGGAAGGGACAGAAAAAAAGGAAAGGGGGGAAGAAGGGGTGGAAGGAGTAAGAGAACGTGGGCGTTGAGGGGGAGTAGGCCAGAAAAGAGGCAAAGAAGGAGATGGAAGAGTGATACTTGCATCTGTGTTTATACAACCATAGGGAAATGTTGTGTTGTTGAAAATAACATCCCTTGATTTGATAGTGCCCTTTGAGTCAAGGTCCATCAGGCAATAACTGTTGCCGTGTTGTAGGTAAGAGAGAAGAATTTTGGGTTTTGCCTTGTTGGAAAGTTTTGATTGGGTGGCATTGGAGACTTTGTACCAGGTTAGACAGCCAAAGGGATGGAGATAGGAGGTATCAACGTTGCAGAATTTTAGGATTTAGTTTGGAGAGGCAAAACCAGCAGGGGTCTTGCAGGGAAAATAATTGAAAGCAAAAAGAACATAACAGAGAGCGTCTTCCAAGAATGACTTGGGAAGATTGGAAAGAGAGAGGGCGCAGCGGATCATATTGTTGATGGTCCTGTTGGAGTGTTTGGCTACGCTGTCGAGCTGGGGTGAGTGAGGTGGTCCAGGTTTGTGTTCAATTCCCTTTTTAGATAGTTAATTATTCATCTGGTTGCTTAGATGCTCGCCGCCATTGTCAGTTTTTAAGGAGGATACCGTGGTATTATGTTGATTTTCAAAGAAAGAGATGAAAAGTTTTGTGCATTTGAAAGAATTGGACTTGTGATTCATTGGGTAAGCCAAAATTGCCTTTGAGCAGTCGTTGATAAAGGTGATGAAGTAGCAATATCCTTTGCGCAAGGTGGTTTCAAATTCACACATCAGAATGCACCATTTTTCCAGGTTTGGTTGACCAATAGCTGAGACAAGAGTGAAACGGTTTTCTAGTCATTTTTGATTTGATGCACGTTTTGCATTGCTGTACCTGTAGAGCATTGAATGGAGTGGGGGAAAGCTTTTGGTCCTTCAGTTACTTTCTCAGGGACTTCAGATTGGGATGTGAGAGTCTGAAATGATATCCAAACAGACTTTTATCAGAAGGGTATTGGAGGGTTATTCAGAAAGAGACCTCCCGGCTCACGGTGTTGTTGGGTAGGTAGTAAAGTTTCCCTTTTCTGTAACTGGAAAAAATAGGCTTGTCACTTTGTGGTGATTGGTTACTGGGTTGGATTTCGCATCTGTCCTTTTTAAAACTCAAGTCAAAACCAGTGTTGCATAAGGAGGAGACCAATAGAAGAGGCGCGCTCAGATGGGGAGCGTAAAGCAAGTTTAGATTGAATGAGAGAGTTTAATTTTCATGCCTGCTTGGAAGTAATAGTTGACCCATTGGCAAGCCGTATTATGGTTTTATTGGATTTTTTGTTGAGAACTTGGTAAGCATGAGGAGTCATAGAGATGGAGCATCCTGAGTTGATGTTAAAATCTTTGTGAGGACCATAGTTTTTGACAATTGAGTTTGCAACTGCTGAGCCTGCATGTAAAATGATTTGGGAGTCAGAGAAATCATTAGAATTGTTGTTGTTGTAGGTGGTGTCTTGGGTTAACTTGACCTGATTTGCAGCTGCCAATTTTGATGTCTGGGGTTGATTTTTATCCTTTTTTTGATTTCTTCTTGCTTTTTTCAGGGCTTCCAGAAATTTGGAAAATTTTGAAAATGAGTGACCTTCTGTCTTGCAGTTTGTGCAGTAGTAGACTTTGCTTGAGTAGTAGGACTTGGGTTTCTTCCTTGGTTGTGTCTCTCTTTGGTATGGTGGTCTTGTTGACATTGAGTTTGCAATTACTTCCTTGTTTCTGGTTTTTCTTCAAAGATTCTCCTGTTTGAGAGCCATGATGATCTTTGACAATGGTATTGACTCCTTGTTCATCATTCTTGAGACGCATGCCAGCCATTTGTTGGGGAGTGATAATAGAATGGCCATTGATTGAAGGTTGTCGGCGGTAATTAGGTTTTCCTGGGTAATAAGAGAGGATAATTTTTTGCCATATCAGAAAATTTTGGCCAGGTGGGTGGGAATGTCTTTGTTGTTGAGCTTGTTTAGAAGGAGTTTCCTTAGACAGTACATTCTTCCACCCAAAGATTTATCTTGATGAGCTTCTTTCAAGGCGTTCCACCTACCAAGAGCGCTTTCTTTGTTCTTTTGGATGTATTGGAAGTTTGACATGTTGATTGATCTTGGTATCACTGAGTATACTGCCAGATTGTCTCTGTACCAGGTTTCTTGTTTTGATTTCAATTGTTCATTGTTGATGAGATAAGCAACACCAGAAGCACAGAAATGTATTCTGAGAATCATTGCCTAGTATATTGATCCCAGTGCATTAAGGGGAATGATCAAAGGGGTTTTAAGTACTGGGTGAGAGGATTATAGATCCTGCATGATGGTTAGTTATCAAAACACACTTAAAAGAAAAAACGTGAGACGGATCCTTCTTATATTTGAAATATTTGCTATTTTTCAGTTGGTTGCTCTGGGCTCATAACCTGTTAAGACTGAGGAGATTTAAATTTGAGAGTCAGAAAGAAGGATGAATTTCAGGAAAGAAATGACAAAAAAGAAAAATTATGTATACACAATATGGATGAGAGATGAGAATGAGTAAAAGAACACACTTACCTGAGGAGATTCAGATTTGAGATTCAGAAAGAAGGATGAGGAAAATAATTCTTCTCTCTGATTTACAATCTGTCCTCAGGTGATTTATCCTAACTAGATTTCAAGGGAGAGTGTGACATGTGTTTGAAGGTGATAATGAAAATGAATAGTGGATGTGAGTTGAATGGAAACAGCGCTTCTGGAGGTGAGATGCATATGATGGATGGCAGCGGATCTAAGATAGATGATAGAGATTACTGACAGAAATGGAAGAAAGAAGAGAAGAACAAGGAAGTGTGAGGAAAAATAATCTTGGGGATGGTTACTCCAATAGATTTGAATTTCTCTGTAAATGATTCCAACCATTTCAATTTTACCCTCTTCCAATAGTTGGACCATCTTGATTTTCTGGAACAACCAAATGCCTGAAAAAGACTAAATTTCAAAAAAAAACCATGACTCAGAATCAAATATGAAGAATAGGATTTTGAAAAAATCACTTACCATCTTTTTTTTTTTTGATCAATCAAGCAGTCAGATATCAAATCAAAAAACCAATTCATGGTTGATTTTTTGATGGGTTGGATGGAGTGGGAGCCTGAATATGGGATGTTCAGCTGGAAAATCAAGACAGTCTGGGCTTCATCTACATTGTTTGAAGTACCCAGGTGTGGTCGCTTTGACAAAAATTCCTAAAACATTTTTCTAGCCACTGTACCCTGCTATTACTGATGAAAAGAAAAATCATAATCAAAACCCTTGCCTGAAGAGTTTGGACAAGCCAAACAGAAGATTTAAAAATTCCATTTCTTCAGCTCTTAAAAATTGGCTGTTTTTAACTCCCCAATTGCCAGTTTCTGGTTGCAATAATTGAATTTGTCCCTTTGAATTAACTCTCCAAGAAAGATAAGAAGGAAATCAACTTTGAGACTTCTTTTCTTCACCAATCCAAGAAATTTGTCCAGCCCATTGGTCCCTCAAGATCTTCGGGTGCAAAAATGTGGGAAATTGGACGGCAATAATCAATGCACCCTTCTGAGTTTTTTGTACAATATTTGAAGAAATCAGCTATTCAATCTTCCACTCAATATTATGCTTTCCTGAACCTTAAGTTGGAAAGATTCTCTCAAATATTAGGCCAGATGTTCCAAAAATCAGCCAGACTGGCCTTTGAATCAAACCATAAAACAATGAAGGACAACCACATCCCCTCCTTTTCTTCTTTGGAATTTGGATCCCACCTCACTCCTTTTGATTGTTATCCTCATATTATTTTCACATCCAATGGCTTCTTTAACTCTCCCCATATTGACAAAGGTGGAATTTCTTCCTATTTTTTTTTACTGGTGGTTCCAACCAACAAATTATACAGACAAATTATCAACAACAAGGATGAATATCAATTAAAAAATGGCCAATTTGTGTTTCCTGGATTGGGTTTTGGGATTGATTTCAAAAAAAAAGTCTTTTTAAAATGGTTTGGGAAGCAAACAATTACAAGCAATTTAATTTTCCAGCTGTGGAGACTGCCACTCATACAAGAATGGCCATGTATATGCAAACCAACAAAACAACTTGGAACACTTTCAGGGACTTGATAAGTGGAAAAATATACTCTAGAGAAAAAAATGTAAATAAAAATAGAAAATATTTGTTTATTTGTGGGTTTAAAAATGGTCTCAAACATTGTTGTAATCAATAATTCTTTTTTTTAAAAAAAAAAAAACATCAAAGTAAATATATTTACAAGCCAGAAATAAAGTAATTTTCTGTATTTCTTCTACTGCTCTACCTCTACCAATACATGCCATGGCTAACAATAACCTATCTTTTTTTCCATCACCAGTCTTTCCCTCTCCTTTTCCAGTTTCTCTTCCAGTTGATCCTTCTCCTTTTCCTCTTTTTGGAACTCACACTCAGTCTTTTTCAATTTCCATTCAGCATCCAATTTTTCTTGATGAGCCAAACTATCAGCTTTCAGCTTTTGAAAATCAATAGCCATTTGAAAATCCCACTTTTGCTTTTCAAATTCAATTTTTTTGGATTCAATTTGTAATTTCACTGATTTTTTTAAGGGAATATCAACAAGCCGGATTTAAAAAGCAAGAAGATTTAATCAATGTACTTACTTGAATCTCAAATCTGCATGATATCCTTGAACCAGAAAAATTACAAGTTTTTGTCCTCTTTTGAATGCTATTGGGTTTGATTTTGATGGAATTGGAGGCCTTTTTCCTCCCTTTTCTGAGGAGTTCTTTTTTTGGAAAGTCGTCACTCTGATTTGAAGGTGATGTGGGAGGCCCCATTGTCTTGAGTGTTTGGCCATTCAGAAAAGGATGAGCTTTTTCTTTAAAATCTAAATCAGTCAGGATTAACTGGACCAAAAATACAATAAATTGATTTCTTACTTGAAAAAGTGTTGATTTCAATGGAGATAGTGGAATAACTTGCCCCTCATTGGCCAAGTTGTTAAATTCCTCCACCCCAGGAAGAGAGAAATCCAAAGAAGTAAGTGAGGGGTCCTAGGCAGAGTTTGGATCATTGATCAATGCGCATGTAAAAATTATTGGAGCTGATTGTTTTGGAATATCCACCTTGGTGTCAGATTGGGGCCACTCAAATTTTTCATCAAGATCATCATTGCTTGGCTGAGCATCCACAGCAAAGTCCTCAGCATCAACTGAATTGGATTTTTTGGCTTTGAAAGCAGATAAAGGGGTGATGTTGGGCTTCTTTCCAAATATTTCAGCCATTTGAATATAAAAAGTACAAATCAAGTCCAACTTATCTACCAACAAGTCCATTCCCTTGGCTTTATCTGATTCCGTGATACCAAAGGCAGTGGAGATTGACATTGAGTGGGCCTTTTTTGTACTTGGCTTGATAATTCTTGAATTTCTCCCTCATCTGTTTGGGTGAAAGATCCAGCCTACCTTTTGTTTTATTCTTCAATTCATTGGCCCTCAGGATATAACCATGAAACTTAGATGATGGAGGTTGGCCAAATCTTTTTTCATTGTTGGATCCAAAGAAAGTGACATAGTTGGAGGGAATTTTGAGCCAGTTTACCAGGATTATGTGATCAGCTCTCTTGAGCTGACTTAATCCTATGGAATCTGACGGAGCAGGAGTTTTTGTTGTAGATTTTCTGGGGGATTTTTGCTTTGGTGCATTGGATTTTTGTGTGGACTTGCAGGGGGAGGTTGGCTGAGTGGCGATTTGAAAAGATTAAGAGGGATGAAAGGATGAAGCAATTAGAGTTAGGAAGTTATGAGACCAATAAATTTATGAGAGTGATGAATTGATGAGAGAGATAAAGTGATGAGAGAGATGAAGGGATGAAGCAATGAGACCAATAAAGCAATGAGAGCAATAAAGCAATGAGAGTTAAAAAGTGATGGGATAAATAAAGTGATTAGAGTGATTGAGTGATGAGAGAAATAAGGCAATGAGAGTGATGAAGTGATGAAAGCAATAAAGTGATGAGATTGATGAAGTAAAAAGGGCATGATAGATGAATTGATGAGGATAGCAATGAAAAGATGAGATCAATAAAGTGATGAGATTAATGAATCAGATCCTTCCAATGAGGTTGGAGGTAGAATTTTTATGATGAGGTTGGAGGTAGAATTTTTCTGATGGGTTTGGCGGTAGAAGGAGGTGATGTTGGAAAAAAGGGTTTATTATGTGGACTTATGTGTGGTTGAGGCGGTGAAAGCCTTTAAATACTTTATCTGAAAAAATCCATTTATTTTCAGGTAACTCCAACAAGTCTGATGTGAAATAAATGTTTTTTTTGATTTTCAATGGTTTTTTTTAAATGGAAGATTTGGGTTGAAACAAGCAATTAAAAAATGGCAGGTTTACTTAACTCTGATACACCCTAATTCCTTCAAAAAACCTAAAAATTTAATTTTCTCAATAGACTTTTGGATCATTTTTTTTTCCCTTTTGATTATTTTTTTTGGTTATTCAAGATTTTAGAAATTTAACACTACTTTTAAAGAGCTTTTGAATTTTTTTTTCAGAATTTCTGGATGTCATTCTTTACCTTAGAAAATTCCTTCAAAAAACCAAACAATTCAAAAAATTGGATTTTCTCATTGGATTTTTGGATCCTTTTTTTTGCCTTTTAAAACAATTTCTTGGGGGGATTAAAGCTTTCAGAAATTCTAAAAAAAGAAAAAAATAGCTTCTCAAAAATATTTACAGATCTTTTGGATGTGTGCATAAACCTTACAAACTTCATTCAAAACATCAAAAATAAATAACAAATATGGATACAAATATTAAATTTTATTCAACTATAATTTTTTTTATGCTTCTAATTGATTTTCTTTGGGGTAAAAAACCTCATTACCAAGCTCTAAGTTTTTTCTGAATAATGGTTTTCCAAGATTTGGAATCCTTGCAAACAAAGCCTTTCCAAAGGGGATCTGACCTGGGAGCTGGCCAATGATCTGACTTGAACTTGAATAAGACTATATTTTTGAAATTTTCTAACCCAGGATTGTATTCAGAAGAAGCAACCTGCTTATTCACAATGGTTCCAGACATCTTGCAAAAGGTTGAATGAAAGAATTAATGAAAAAGAATATCCAAAAAAACAACAAACAATCATAGATAATGAAAGCTTGCCATCTTAATAAAATCCAAATCTGGCTGCTCTTACTCTTCTGAATCTTACCCTTCATCCAAATCTAGCACCTCTTCATCTTCTGAACATTCCTCTTCAGTCAGAAATTCACCCTATGTTAAAAAAATGAAAAGGACTCATTAAAAAAACAATCAATTTCAGAAGAAATAAGTATAGATATAAAACTACCTCTTCCTCTGATTCCTCCTTCTTTTTTCCCTTTCCCTTCCCCTTGATGGCCTTCCACCTTCCTGAATCCTGAAAACATAGGAAAAAAATATTGATTATGAAATTTGATATTTTTTCCAAAAAATGGTGACTGACCTTTGAATTTTCTATGAATTTCTTCTTTGGCCTTCCTCTCCTCTTGGGTTCTTCTAAATTTTAAAAACCAGATGCATCTCTTTTACTTGAGGTCTAAGAGATTGCTGCTCCTTTGGGACTTCCTCTCACTTTGGATCTTTGATTGGAATTGGGCTGTTGAATCAGAGTGAGTTGATATCTTCCACTTTATAGCTTCTTGCTTTCACTCAGATAATATAGCTATTCTCCAGGTGGCAAATTGCTGAATTCTTCAAAAAGTTCAGTAAAATATAGGTTTTCATGACTCTCTTTGGTTGTTACTTCAAGGTTTTCTTATTCCTCAGTTGCGTCAGGCTCCAGAGCTAACTTGATAAATCAAAATCAAAAGAAAAGCAGGAAATTATTAATCTGAGCTTGAATCCAAAAAAAAAAGGGAAAAAAGGAAAAAAAGGAATTAATCTGAGCTTGAATCCAAAAAAAAAAAGGAAAAAAAGGAAAAAACTTTCTGATAAGGGAGCTTTGACATGCCATTGAGGATGAAAATCTTAAAATTAGAAAAGTTCACCCTTTCTGATAGCCAATTTTACTTTGTGAATACATGGTATACCCATGTAAGAAGAGTAATCACAGTTGTTGCAATTGGTGGAACATTCAGGAACTTGATGAAATGAATGAATGGTTTTGAGAGCATAGTGGCTAATTTTTAAAGATAGATGATCCACACAGTGAGATAAACCAATGAGATTCTCAAATTTTTTCTGATAGGCTTCAATAGCTCTCTCACCATTTGGATGGTGATTGAAATGTAAATTTTTTTGAACTAGATTACAGAAAGGGCCAATAGATGAATTGATGAACTGTTTGATGTGGGAGTGAAGAACTTCTATTCTTGAGGTACTTGTTTTTCCAAATTGAAAGTGTTTGTTTTCCAAATAGGAGACAAATTTTCTTTTAAGAGGAATCCATTTCTCAAGAAGGTGGTCAGAATTTGAATCATTCCAGACAACAGAATGTTTGGTAAATCTTCCTTGATATCTTGATTCAGATTTGGAATGGACAAAATGATGCAATTGTTTCTGAAACAGCTTCCATTCATCTTCATATTTGAAGATCTTTCTGCAGTGGTTTGAATATTTTTGGAAATGTGCCAGAGACAGAGACAATGATGAGAGGAAGGGAAAACTGTTTCAATTGAACTAATAAGTGCTTGTTCCTTGTCTTTAACAATTACACTAGGTTCTTTATCTTCTAAAACTTCCTGAATTTGAGTCAGGGCCCATTCATTTTTCTGTTTTTTATCTTGAGATAAAAAACAGAAGGAAACTGAGAAACTTCTTGAAAAAGTTTGTACCCAAAGAATATGAAGAAGGGGCATTCCAAACTTTTTTTTTATATGTACAGTCCATCATTATAAGATTTGGAAAATTTTGAGATGTTTCATGGAATCAGGGTGTCAAATGAATAAAGAAGTGACATGACCATCCACATTTTTCATTTTTTAGAAAAGAGGAGAATTCCAGAGTTCCATTATGAGGGCTTCAACAGGAGTTTTGCAATCAAAGGCATTTTTTTATATTTGGGATCTTCTATTTTGTCTCATTTTTTGATTTTTATGGATAGGAGATGATGAGGTTTGTATAAGAGAGTTGAGAATTTTTAATGGGAGAACTCCAGATTTGGTTAAATTTTTAACCATCTCCTGTTGCTTCCCTTGTATTCTTCTGTGGATGGGATGAGTGGAAGAATCATTTGAAGTTGGACGGTTGTGGTCTGGACATAAAATGTTTGCCACCCAGACACCTAATCTTATGGAAAAAATGCCAGATAATCTGAAAGGACAATTGGTCTTTCTTGATTTTTTTAAATTTTTTGTATCTTTTCTGGGTTTATGTTCCCCAGATTTATCACATTGATAAGTGTAGGTATGTTTCTTGGAATTTGATACTCTGGTAGATAGGGCCTATCCATGAGACTTTTCCCATGATTGGATAGCTTCGACCAGATCCTCCTTTTGATTATATGGTAGCTCAGGAGGGAGGGCAGAGGGGTGGAACTGGGAGTTTGATTAGATGAAGAAGTAGCAAGACGATTTTAATCACTATTTTGGCTAGATGAAATAATTTATAATAGGCCTGGTGAAGCAGTTCTGAAATTTGGGTGGATTTTTTCTTGAGCCATTGCAAAAAGAGATTTTATTTGTAAAAAATTAAGTGGAGATAGGATTTGATAGTTGAGAAATAAATTGAGAAGAATTTGAGTTAAGAAAGGTATTCAGAGACTTTATATAAGAGGGAAAAGTGTTTTGTGAAATTATCTGGAGATTTGAGTTTTTTTGGTTGAGGAGTGGTGATGAATGATTTGTGGATTTTTGGTGTGGTGTGGTGTGGTGTGGTGTGGTGTGGTGTGGTGTGGTGTGGTGTGGTGTGGTGTGGTGTGGTGTGGTGTGGTGTGGTGTGGTGTGGTGTGGTGTGGTGTGGTGTGGTGTGGTGTGGTGTGGTGTGGTGTGGTGTGGTGTGGTGTGGTGTGGTGTGGTGTGGTGTGGTGTGGTGGGGGTGATGGGAGGGTGGAATGGGTCAAGGGGATGGTTTATAAGATAATTGGAGCGCTCCAAGATGGGTGGAGGTCCCAGGAAAGAATTTTTAGTCATATTTAATTTATGCATGTGAAAGGACTCAAAGAAGAGTCACAGAAACCAAAAGGGGTTTATCATGATGCTTTCTTGGTTTGGTTTTTGAGTCACAAATAGCGCCTCAGAAATTACCAAAAAAATTATTTTGAGGAAGCTTCAAATAATTCCTTTAAATCTGAAGCTTCAAATATTTCAGATGATCCTTATTTTTTTAAAAAAAAAAATCAAAAAAGGATAATTAAAGAGATACCACCCTTTTCTTTTGGATTATGTTCATTGTCATTTATAATTTGAGGGTTGAAAAATGTGACAAGGATTCATAAGGATTTTTTTTGAGTTTTTGGGATTCTATTCTAAAGTTATTTCCAAAAAAATTTGCAGAAATTTTGATGCCAGATATAAAAATCAAACATTGCAATAGATGTGTTAATTTGAAGTGCTTTTACATTGCATTCAATTTTTGGAGGCCCAGGATACATCCAAAAATTCTGAAAAAAATATTAAATGGCTTTGCAATAGTTCTGCTAAATATCTAAAATGTTGAATCACCGAAAAATTTTAATCAAAAGGCAAACAAATGGATCCAAAATTCTAATGAGAAAATTGATTTTTTTTTTATTTTTTGGTTTTTTGAAGGAATTTTTTAAGGTAAAATAATACATCCAAAAAATCTAGAGAAAATATTGAAATTCTCTTTGACTTTTGGTTTGAATTTATTATAACAATAATCACCAAAACTGAATTCAAAAGGAAAATTTGAGGATAAAAATGTCCAATGAGAAATTTGATTTTTTTTTTGTTTTTCTGAAGGAATTTTTTAAGGTAAAAGGATAAGTCCAAAAAATCTGAAAAAAATATTGGCAAAGCTCTTTGAATTTTTTTTTCTTTTGAAATTTCTTATAGCTGAAATGACCAAAAAAAAAAAAAAAAAAAAAAAAAAAAAAAAAAAAAAAAAAAAAAAAAAAAAAAAAAAAAAAAAAAAAAAAAAAAAAAAAGATTGAAATAGCCAAGATAAGGATCCCAAAAACCATGGAAATATTTGTTTTGGTGGAATTGTTTAATCTTTTGATTCCATTTTTGAAGGGGTTTTAATGCCTCCAAAATTAACAAATATTTTCTTTGGGGTTTTTCAAACCCCAGCTACAGGACTGTGGTGTCAGAATTCAAAAAAAAATGAATTCTTGAAAGTATTATGAAAGAAAGTATTTGTCTGTGCAGCAGCAGAGGCGCGCAACATTGGGTTGAGGTAATATTCTGTAAAACAAAGTATTGGGGGTGTGAGAAAATCAATGCACTTAATCTTTCCTCTTTGTAGGTAAATTCATGCCTTATTTGATGATTTTCTTCCATTAATGCTCTGTAATAGTTTTTTTAATAATAAAGGTATAGATACATCAATCTTGGAAGCTTTAATATATCCTGGACCTACTCAATTTGGACACATTTGTTTTAATATTTAAATTCTAGATGGGACTGAGTCAATTTCTGTCTGAATCTTATCACTTCTACCCCTTACATGGCTTTCACCTATGAGTGATTGACTCTGACTCAAACCAAATCAAATTAATTTATATAAGAATAAGTTACCAACAAGATTGATAGATTTGGTGAGAAAACTTCAGATGCATCAGGTGTGAAATTTTGAATCAGCTATACAAAAAGAAAAAAAAAAAACTTTTTTTTCCACATCTTTGTGCTCAAGTGCATGCATGCCAAAAACCTTTTGAAGAAAAACTTTGAAATATTTCTGAAGTTTGAATCATTGTTCTAAGTAATATGACATTTGACTACTTTTGAGCCTGAGAGTAAGGATTGGAGTTTTTTTCTCTCTTTTGCAAACCCTCTTGATGCCTTCAGTCATTTAGGTTTTTAGAGAACAATGAAAATGGCTTAGATTTTATATTGACAAGTGTTAAGTTTTGTCCATGATTCTCCCATGCTGTCAGGCTTGGGGGTGTTCCGTTGGTGAAGATACTCCAATTGAAGACAGAAGTTCTTTTTCTCTTTCTTTCCTCACTCAAACTGCTTGTAGAGATTTCCCCTGATCTCCATTTCTGTTTCCCTCTGTCTCATCACTCTTCTCTTCATTCATTGCTCATCTTCTCATTTCCATCAATTGCCTATTCTCATGACCCTCAAGTAACCTCTTGCCTTGTTTGTGTGCCCGGTGAGATATTCTTGTCTTGTTCTTTCCTTTTGTGCCTCCCTCTCATCTTGTCAACCTCTTTCCATTCAGCCTTCTTTCCCTTTCCTCACTCCGTCTCACGTTTGGCCAACTACCGCTGCTTGTCTTTTTCCTCAAACTCCAGCCCCTGCCATCCTTGTCTCACTATGCCGGATGTTTGTGTCTCTCATCTACTCTTGTTGTTGTTTCTAAACTCAAGGTTGATCTTGTTTTTGTCCTCTCAGTTTCCAGTTTTACATACAATCAATTCTCCAATTTAAGACGGTTAAAAGCCAAAATGTCTCTCTCAAAATTCAATCCGCAACTTTGGACAATCAATCAAACTCAAACTGTAAAACTGGAAAATGGCGGCCAGCTCAATCTCAGAAGGATTCTGGAAGGCTATGCTGAAGTCTGCTCTTGACACCATCCCCAGACTCAGCAACAATAACTACGGCGTATGGAAAGACAAGATGGATGCCATCCTGGATGTTTTTGGATGCTCTGGGCCCATCAACAATGACTATTCAACGCTTGACAGCAACTTCAACAATTAAATCAAACTTCTCATCATCTCCAGCCTTGAGGTGTCCATGCATGACAACATTGTCACTCCTCACAACAAGAACTCAGCAAAACTCCTATGGAAGGCCATTATCAACAAATACACATCTTTGAAAGCATCAAATAGAGCTTGAGTCTTCAAAAACTTTTTATACCTGTGATTTGTGCCTGAAGAGATAGAACATTTCATAACCAAGGCTAAAGTGAGCCTTAAGAAGTTGTCTGAGGTTGGCATCATACTCCCAAACAACATCCTGGCATACCATCTCCTGTTCAAATTTCCAGAATCCATGAAGGATTTTAAACATCAAATTATGCACAAAGACAAAGAGCTTACCCTCAAATACTTCCTCAACCATCTGACTCAGCTAAACAATTAATCCCGAGCTCAAAATTCTCAAAATAATTAACAGTCAAGGATGGAAGTTGCTCTCACCAACATCAGACCTGCTGGGCCAAGTCAATCCAAGAAGCACAGAGAGTGAAGGAGATTTACTGAGGGATACCACAACCCTAAACAGGAAAAGAATCATTCTGCCAATAATTGCTGGCATTTGAATCCTGAGAACGCACCCAATTTTTGGAAAGAGGACCAAGCTAAATGGAAGGCTTTTAAAACTCAAGCAAAAACAAACCCAGTAGCCCACTATCTTTCTCTTCTTACAATGTGGATTGACCATGGTAATCCTAATTCAAAGTTCATGTTAGACAGCGGAGCGTCAATACAAATGATTAACAATAGTCAATACTTCAAGGAGATGTTTCCCTGCAAACACCAAATCAGAAAAACTGGGAAGAAGGGAGCCAAACTTGAGATAAAAGGCAGAGGCACGGCAGTACTTATCTGGGGAAACTTCACGCCTGAGCTGTCCAATTTCTTCTATGTACCCAGTCTGACTATCAACTTACTGAGCGCAGGTGCTCTCAATCCAGCAGGTTGCACTCTCCAAGCAAGCAGAAATCAATTCAAGGTCTCAAAGGAGGGGCTCAAGGTGTTTGGAGGAACTATTGTGAACAACCTGTATTCTTCAGAAACCCCTCTTTTTGACCACACTCAACTTCTCTCTCACTCTGAAAACCTGGCTGTTACTCCAGAAGAGGAGCTTATGGAGATCCATTGCAACTAAGGGCATGCATCTATTTCAAGACTAGAAGGGGTCACTAAGCATATTCATCCAGTGGTCAAAAGAAACTTTGAGTGTATCCACTGCATCAAGGGCAAAATCACCAAATCTTTGTTTAAGGAAACCTTGACCAAGGAAGAGAAGGTCTTCAAACAGATTTACTTGGACCTCATGGGACCTCTCAAGCCACAATCCAAGGGAGGACATCACTTCATCCTCACTCTGGTGGATAGTGCAACTGGTTATATTGGTTTGTTTCCTCTCACCCCAAAGGAGGAAACTCCTGAAATCATCATCAACCTAATATTAATAGAAAAAGAGCATTGAAGTTGTGGATACTATCCATCAGAAGTTTCTTTGGATGGCAGATCCAAATTTGTGAATTGCAAACTGCAAGCTTTCTACAACATAAATCAGATCTTCTGGTGGTTTCCAAACCATATCACCCGGAACATAATGGAAGAGCAGAGAGAGCAAATAGGACAATCATTGAACCAGCAAGAACTTTTCTGAAGGACTGAAAAATCTTGGCTAACCTATGGCATGAGTTGATCAAATCAAGTGCATTCATTCTAAACCACATTCCCAGAAAGGACAACTCCAACACACCCTGGTTCCAAGTGCATCAACACTCCTTGCCGGCATCATACCTGAAACCTATAGGATCTCTCTGTGTTTACCTACTCTTGAAACGGGACAAGGGACAAAAATTTAAGCAAAAAGGAGAGGAGGGGATCTTATTAGGCTTCAATCCTCTCTTCCATTCATATTGCATTTTGAATTAAACTCATTGTGTCATCTCCACTAAGCATTTGAAGTTCTTAAAAATGCCCAACCCCCAAAATTCAATTCTGTCAATTTCCACCAATGACTGGGAAGAAGGCAATCACAATGTGGAATCTCAAAACTTGGAGGATGAACATCCAGATGTCTCTTCATCCAGGCACAATCCAGCCTTCATGGAATTCAGATCCTTGCCCGCCAATGAATCAGATTTGGAGTCCAATCACAGCTCCTTGCAGGACCTTGAGTCATCAGAGGCGGATAGTCCTAGTTCTCACATTGATGCGCCTTCTGTTGCTTGTCTCCCCACCCCTCAACCTCAGCGCTCAGATCCCCTGCCCCACTTTTGACCCTCTAGAAACCTCAGAGACCGTTCCTCAATCAGACCTCCTCAGCATTACAGATTCTTTCACTACTACAAGCCCAAGAGTTACAACAAAGCAGTGACGTGTGAAGAGAGCACCAGGTGGATTGGAGCCATGGACACCAAACTCACTTCTATTGAGTCATTTGATGTTTGGGAGGAGTATGACAGACCCAAACCTTTGAACCCTCTCCAAACCACCTGGATCTATAAACTGAAAGAAAACTGTCATGGCAATCCGGTCAAGTACAAGGCTTTTCCCTGCGTGAAAGGCTGTAGCCAAATTGAGGCACTGGATTATTTCAAAACCTTTGTTCCTACGGGGAAACCATCAAATCTCTGGCTGCTGCTAGTGTATGCGTTGAAGTCTTCACAAAAAGTTTGTCAATTTGATGTAAAGAGTGCATTCTTACATTCAGAAATAGACAAGGAAGTCATTATCCAAACTCCAAAAGGCTCTAAGAGACCCTTTAAGTTTCTCAAATGAAATAAATCCTTGTATGGATTGAAGCAATTGCCCAAAAACTGTTACAAGACTTTAACGGCATGGTTCAAGGAAATTGTTTTCTACAAATCAGCATGCAATCCCTGTCTTTACTTGTCAAACAAAGGTAAATCTAGACTGTTCTTCCACGTCAATGACTTGATCTTGGTAGGTGATGGTCATGATTTCAAAAATAAATTCCTGGGCAAATTCAAGGGATCCACCTCTCAGGATCCAAATACTATTCTTGGAATGAAGATAGAAGTCAAAAATGATTGAATTCTCTTAAGTCAACGAAACCACATTCTACATGGGCTCAACAAATTGGGTCTGACCGACTGCAAAGGTTCATCTTCTCCTCTCACTTGCAACCTTCAACTCACACCTGCCTCCAACAAAGAACACAAAAAGTTCAAGGCTCTCAACATCAACTACCGTTTTGTGATAGGGTTGCTTAACCATATAGCTTGCTACACCAGACCCAATGTCAGCTTTGCAGTGTTGAGTCTGGCTTGCTTCAACACCAAGCCCAGCATTTCTCACTGGAACAAACTTAAGAAAAACTGGAAGTACCTGAAACAGAATCAACACTACCAACTCAAACTCAAATACCTCCCTCAATCAAATTCCCTGAAAGTATTCTTGGATGCTTTGTGGGAAGAAAATCCCAATACTTGGAAGTCTCAAACTGGATACTTGTGCATTGCCTTTGGAAGCCTTGTTTCTTGGAACATCTGTAAACAAAAGAATATCATGTGGTCTTCCATGGATGCTGAATTGAATGCACTGCTTGAGTCTTATCACAAAGCAACATGGATCCAGGCCTTAATTAATGAAATCTTCTCATCAACACCAGATAACATTCCCCTCAATATTGACAATAGTGGTTTAGACAATAAGATCCAAAAAATTTGCCTCAAACTCAAAAACAAGACATTTGGACTTAAAGACTAAAGGAATGAGGGAGCAACTCAATGCAAATAGGATAGAAGTTAAGCTGGTAAATTCAGCACAAATGGGGGCCAACTCATTAACCAAGGCTGCCTCTACGCAGAGTTTTTCATTGCTGTTTCCCTTTCTTCAAATCAACATGTCTTAATCTTTTTCCTCATAATATATCATTGGGCATGATGGGGTGTTAAGTTTTTTCCATGATTGTCCCATGCTGTCAGGCTTGCAGGTGGTCCGTTGGTGGTGAAGATACTCCAATTGAAGACACAGGTTCTTTTTCTCTTTCTTTCCTCACTCAAACCGCTTGTAGAGATTTCCCCTGATCTCCATTTCTGTTTCCCTCTGTCTCCTCACTCTTCTCTTCATTCATTGCTCATCTTCTCATTTCCATCAATTGCCTATTCTCATGACCCTCAAGTAACCTCTTGCCTTGTTTGTGTGCCTGGTGAGATATTCTTGTCTTGTTCTTTCCTTTTGTGCCTCCCTCTCATCTTGTCAACCTCTTTCCATTCAGCCTTCTTTCCCTTTCCTCACTCCACCTCACATTCTGCCAACTACCACTGCTTGTCTTTTTCCTCAAACTCCAGCGCCTGCCATCCTTGTCTCACTATGCCGGATGTTTGTGTCTCTCATCTACTCTTGTTGTTGTTTCTAAACTCAAGGTTGATCTTGGTTTTGTTGTCTCAGTTTCCAGTTTTACGTACAGTCAATTCTCCAATTTAACAACAAGTTCCTCATTCAGTCTATTGTTTCCAACTATGAACCACAGCCACCCAAGTGCCAAAAATCTTGTTTTTTTTTTTTTCCCATCAGATTCAAAAAAAAACACATTTTTCTGTTTTCTAAATGGCCTTTCTGAAGTCTTCACTTTACAAAAAAATTTCACATCTTTGGCATCACAATCACAAATCTTTGGCCATGGATTCAACCTAAACTCTTTAATGTCTTGGTTTGCATGCCAAGGCTCCAAGAAGCTCCTGATGTCAAGTGAGAATTTTTCTTTCTCTAAAAAAAGTAACACCTTACATTACATTTAATGTATTCAAAGCCGTTCAAGCATTATGATGGTTCATTTTCTTCACCCAAATGAGTCAACATGTACGTCCAACATACATGCCTAAAAATGAGTCATCAATGTTCAATGCTTCAGACTCATTTACCCCTAGGATATCTTTAGAAATATCCAAAATTGAGCGGTATTAATCTCAAATCACTCGATCATCAAACTGTCAGGAGAGAATCCGCCTCATTAGTTGGCAGGAAAACGTGGTCATGGTAGTGCTATCCTCAATTCCACCATTTTTCAAGCCCAAAAGCAACTCCAAATATCTGACTAACAATGCGCACAAGCGATATAGCTCCTATAGCTTTTCGATGAAAAAAATATCGTATTTTTCTCAACAATCTTCGCAAGCTCATAGCTTCAATCTAGATGCAAGGTGAGTTGTATTAAAGGTAGTTCTTCTTTACACTTTACAATATCCGGCAACCGAAGCGATAGCGAAATTAAACAACAAACGATGATGGAGGTCTATCGAGTATAGAGGAGATTCACCGAGAGCAGGTATGATGAGAAAGATAGGACTGTGTAAGAGGGAGTTTGGGATGAACAAACCATAAAACAAGAGCCTAGCTGAGTCAAACGAATTGGGGGTATGAAGCAGCTCATAGTCACAGTACGAAGGTCTATGCTTCTTTGGCAAATAACTTCTGAGGTTATAGGTCATGAGAGGCGGATGACTGCGATCGTACTTGGCTTCAGATGATCAGGAGTTCTTTTCGTCACCTTCTGTCACCTTTTTGCCTTGGAAAAAAAGTCTCAAGTCGTCAAAACTCGATCATTATTGGCCCACGGCATCGCAAATGAGTTCACTCAGATTCCGACTAACTAATGGCTGATTCAAGTTTCCCAAGTTACACCCTATGGCTATGCTGACCTGGGTACGATGACGCGATGCGGCTGGTTGGATGCAAGATCAGCTAGACCATTATGAAGATGTTACGACTCCTGAGGGCGGTTGAGAGGCAGCCACGGGTTCGATCTAGTTCACATTTTTCCGAAAGACCGTCGGAAACAAAATTTCAGATCCCAATCGGTACGCGATCCAATTCAAGATTAAACAGAGGCCAAGTAAGTTGGAGTAAGTTGGCTGAGAACCTATCCCAAGTCGAGAATGAAATAGCGATGAAAACGCACGGGCGGAGCAATAGGTCGGTTGTTTTCGGCGAAAATTCTCTGGAAGAGGACACCAACACCTAAGAAGGTAGAAACATTAAACAAATCAAAGATGAGCTGCCGGAGGAGCGCATTCTGAGCAAAAGAAATCCGACATACCTTCAAAAACGCCTAGTAAGACTCCGCAACCGATTGCGCTACCTACCATGCTACGGACGCCGCCTCGGGCAGCCAAAGCCCCACCGGTCATAAATCCAGATAATATTGCATTCCAAGGATCTTCCTTCTGCCGATAACTGGATGTTTTTTTTATATATTTTGTTTATGTTTGGATGTGTTCAAGAAGGCTGATGTCAGTTTCGAAACGAATCGGAGAATCTTCTCCGGGTCGGGTGATTCGAAGTTTCTTTTTTATATATTATTCTTGTGGACTCAGTTTCAGCAAAAGCGGGTATCATCAGAGGGAAAAATTGCCGATTTATTGCCGTTTGATTTCGGATTATGGGATCTTGAAACTCTCGACTAACCTTTTGACTAGACAATCAAAACTCGAGAACATTCCCCCCCAGACTCCAAAGTTTCCTCCTACGACTGGGGCACGTGCCTTTATGGCTGCTAGAGATCCGCTCAATCTATCACCCTATTCTCCAACCAAGTAGTCATGATAACATTATTTCATGTAGTGTACGAAGGGGTTTGGATGGGAAAGGATACGACGGTCAATCCAAGTCTGCGCCTCGTCAAGCCTCTCGGATAGAAGAAGTGAATAGAACTGTCTTCAGACCTTTGGACTGTTGCGCATTCCTTTGACACCATGCCATACAGTTCCGCCGATGGCTCCCATAGCAAAGGCACCACCAAAGTCATTCAAGATTACCCAGGGACATGGATCTCGAGAATGATCACTGGTAAGATGGATGGAATGAAAAATAAAACCTCAGTTGAATCGGTGAGATGTCGAGTCAAGGGGGGTAGGGGCGATGCGATAGAGAACGATGGTCGAATATACTGACGAGTGAGACATTTGAAGATCGTCGGGTTGACTAGCGTTATCGAGACCTGAATCTTGCTCTGATGTGATGGTTGGATGAGTAATTTCTTCGATGTGGTGTTAGGCCTGAGGAGCACACTTCCTGAGAATGCTTGCAATCGTCGCAGCCATCCAATAAACCGGGGGCGGCAGGAATCCCGCCCGCTGATCGGGTGCAGCCTGACCGCCGCGCAGCCCCGCTCTGGAAACCTCCTCCACGGTCGAATTCGGGTAGCTCATGCAAGATGGCGATCACATGCATCCAGCTCAACAAGCTCGGACCACAACTTGGATGATCAAGCTGATTTGAAGCTTGCAGAGAATCAGGGCAACATACCCACTTGGTAGCCAAGCATTCAACGCGCTGTTTTTGCTCTGTTGAACAGCTCAAAAGTCGGTTCTACGACTCATGCCCCATTCTAGGGTCCATCGTACCCTTACCACCCAGTGACTCCTAAATTGCCCAATATTCGAAAAGCCCTGATTCCTGTGATCCATCGTACCTCTACCACCCAGTGACTCCTCCGAGCATCCCCGCCGCGGGAGGTAAACGGCGAAGCTAAAACCGATTTACCTTTCGACCGCCCAAAAATCCCCTGTCCCGCGGGTGCTATCCGCAAAGTCATCATACCTCGGGAGGCATGAGCGCATGTTACGAATGTTGGGTTGCCACATCTGATAACATTGGCGTTTTGTATTTCGAATTTTCGCCCTAATTCGCAAGAGCGAGATGGCGCAGCTGGTAGCGCGCTGGGCTCATACTTGACCTCTTAGGAGGCGCGTGAGTGCACCCAGAGGTCGTCGGATCGAAACTGACTCTCGCTAACGTTCTTCTGATAGCGGGTTCGCGCAGACCTCTCTGAAACTTGAGATAGTTCCCCCTACGGCTCGCGGCTTGAGGGCAAGTAATCTGCGGTCACCTCTGTGATAGCCCTGAGGAATTCCTTCCCCACTACGTGCTTGCCTCTCTGTCAATGCCTCGTGGGCCCTGATTTTGTCAACCTCCCACACACCCCTCAGAGGCATTCACTATTTCTTTTGCTTGCACTCCTGGTCTGTGTGTTCTTCATGTTGGATATTTATAGTTTGCAATGCAAAATGCAAAACTGCACTTTTCAAAAAAAAAATCCTTCAGCTCTCATGAGCTATTTGATATCTGAGGGCATCCTTACTGCGGGAGGTAAAAACTGGGAGGCAGACCACAAAACAAGGTTTATGCAGCAGGATTTGACTCCCCAAACTGCTGCATCAACACCACAGGGAGGTATCTGTGTGTGATTCCCTGCCACCATGTCACGCTTGGAGCTTAAGGATTATTTTCCTCCCACTTTGACATACCCTTTTCCTCAGTACCATCTACCTCAGTCCATAAGATTGACAAAATAGAAGCACAACATCAATGGTGCCTTCCGCTTACCAACACTGGCTTGCATAACAACCTTCCATCCTTGGCAACTGACTCAGCACCCACTTGCAAACCTCACAGTCAACTCTACCTCAGTCAACCATCCATTTGGGCTCTGCCTTTTCACCCTGGGTATTGATAACCCTTGGGTTCCCATTTCTGGTCACATGCTCTTGCTAGTTTGCACCCAGGCTAGTCAAGCCACCTCAACTGTATAGTTTGCAAATGGACTAGTCCCTTACCGTGCATAAACCACATCTTCATATTTGCATTGCCTCTGACGTCACTCCCTCAGGTCTCAACTGTTACACTTCAATACATTTGCCCTCTATTGTCTTGCACTTATGCTAAGACCTCATACATTCTTGCATTTTCTAAATCCAGTCATCACATTTGGCTTGGGTTTGGTTCCATTCCATTGGAACATTCATCCCTCTTGCTGTGTGTTAAGTTACTCCACCATAAGTTTGCACTTTTCAGTTAGCCCTTGCTACCTTGCACTCAGCTTTCCTTTTGCACACACAATAATCTAAGATTGCCCTATAGTACGTGGGGTGGTTGTGTGACACACCAGGACCAAACAATCAAGTGGTTTGGGGGGGGAGGGGTGGTGGCAACTTGCGGGGGAGGCAGTGTGGAAACTTTTGGGGTTCAACACCCCAGAAGTCGTCCTCAAGTTCCGGAAGTTATTGATCAAAGCGTCTGTAAGGAGATTGGATGCAGCCGTTCAAGAGAGAGAGAGGGAGAGAGAGAGAGAAATAATAAGATGAATTCCTTCCTTTCCAATCCAATCCAATCCGATGCCATAAAAAGTGATATCCTAGAGTGCAGTCCAGTCCGTGAAGTGAAGTGCTTCCCCCTCTACAACCCAGAGTTGAGAGCAAAGTATTTAAGTCCTCCCTCTCAACCCTAACCTAAGTACAACCACAAGTAAGCAAGAATGATGAAATACAACCCCTAAGCACAGAACCCTAGCCCAATCCTACCCCTCCATCCCTTGCCCCATAACCCATGCCCCTCAATATCAACGTACGCCCAGCTTGCCTGCCCGCGCCCGTCCGCCCAACAACCCGTTCCAGGTATCCGCGTACCCGCGTGACCCAATCCGCGCGTCTTGCAATGCGCGGTCCGCCTGGTCCGCGCGAGCCGTCCAATCCGCGCAAGCTTTCCGATCCACGCAAGCCTTCCAACCCAAGCAAGCTTTCCAATCCACACAAGCCTTCTGATCCGCGCAAGCTTTCCAATCCGCGCAAGCCTTCTGATCCGCGCAAGCCTTCCGATCTGCGCAAGCCTTCCAATCCGCGCAAGCTTTCCGATCCGCGCAAGCTTTCCAATCGGCGCAAGCCTTCCAATCCGCGCAAGCTTTCCAATCCGCGCAAGCTTTCTGGTCCGCGCAATCCGTCGTCTCCCGTCTCCAGGTGCAGAGCCCAACCCAACCGCTGCTGGGCCTACCTGACTGCTGCTGAGCCCGCAGCGCGGCTAGCTGCGACAAGGCCCTTCCCATTGCTGAGCGCGCCGCCTGCAGCCCTTTCCTGACTCGCGTCCATAAAAGAGCACCACGGCGGACATGAAGATTTCCAGTGGGATTTGCATGTAGTGCAGCTGGATGTTATTGGATATCAAGGATATCATTGGAGCTAGAGGGTTGCTAGATGTGGCAAACCAAGACCCTCATTTACCTCCCAAGGTAAAATAACACCATAGATAGCACCCAGGGTACAGGTGATTTTTGGGTGGTTGGGAGGTAAATCTGGTTTACCTTTGCCATTTGCCTCCTGGGTTAAGGATGCCCTGATAGCATCCATCTGCAATATGCCCAAATCCCACTTGACATGTTCATCTTGGCCTCCCCAAAAGTTGCCATCATCCATCTTCCTTTCCCCCAAATGCCCCATTGTTGGGTCCAGGTAGGAGTATACCTCCTTCT
This sequence comes from Puccinia polysora, assembly GCA_025617555.3. Classification (NCBI taxonomy): domain Eukaryota; kingdom Fungi; phylum Basidiomycota; class Pucciniomycetes; order Pucciniales; family Pucciniaceae; genus Puccinia; species Puccinia polysora. The sequence continues at coordinate 42,268,925 of CM062634.1, read as the reverse complement.
GGTAAATGGCACAGTGGTTTTGGTAATCAAATTGTGTTGTGCAATTCAGAATTTTACAATTCAACTCCTCAGTTTTTCCTCCTGCAGGAGAAATGCTCTGATTACCCAACATTCAAGAATGAAACCCCCAATTATGACTGCTAGATCTAGTCAAACTAGTCTACATTAGGTCACATGAAATACCAGGTAAATCTGTTACACTGGTACTTGCCAAATAGTCCTGCCATAAAGAATTGATGATTGATAATGTGGGATTTGTTTTACCATTTCCTCTTCACAGGTAAAAAGCTGGCTGAAATTTATGTACCTGTAAAACCAGTATATGCCACCCCAATAACAACCAAGGAGGAGTGGAAAAGTAATCATCCCAACAAATGATCTTCCTAAGATTCTGAAATTTTCACCAAGACCATTTCATTTCCAACACCCAATAACTGCCTAGTGGACTCCAAACAATCAACAAGTACAGCAAACATTCCAAATAAAAAAAATACTTCCTGTGAAAAATTCCACACTAACCTGGGTGAATATACAAAGACCATTGAGATATTCAAGAGGGAAAGTAGAAAAATTGATGAAGGGATTGATGGCATTGATACTATAGGAATCTTGGTTTTTTTGTCATTTCCAATTTCTTATCCAATTTTTTGAACCTACAAAACCTTACCCAATATGAAGACATAGCCCTGAAAATATTCTTTACCCTTACCATCAACAAAAACCTGAAACATTGATATTTAAAAAAACTGACTTCTATGGATGCTTTTGAAACAGTGAAAAAAAGAAAAACACCCAAAAATTTAAACATACACATAGACTTTAACTGTGAGAAAAATGATTTTTCAAGTTAACAACAGTGGAGGGATAAGTCTCTTGCTACCTCACTTGCCTCTTGAACTTTTTTTTTGAGCTTGGTTGACTAGAATCAGTACTACTAGGCAGCCAGGGAATTCCCTCCAGGGACCTGTTGATTACTTTAAGCTAATCAAGCCATTGGTTCCTCAAAAAAAAAAAAGAAGAAGAAGAAATCTGAAATTTGAAAAAAAAAGTGAAGTGCTATGACTTGTTTCAAAAAGTTCAATTTATTTAAGTATTACTTTGGAATCAAATTGAGCAGGTCTACTGATTAAGATTAGTTTTTAAGTTCACAATTTATGATCTCAAAGTCAATCTTTTATTTCAATTGAAACAAGATAAAAAATAAAAGGAAATCCATTGTGCATTCTCCTGATTTTTTCGACAAAACCGGTACTTTCTAAAACAAGTCCAAAAGATTTTTAAGTCCAATTTTTTAATTTTTCAAGGGCTGAATGTAGAAAATATGAGTTTACATGAAATGAAATTTCTTTGGAAGAATATTCATGTTTTTTTTATTGAGTTTATTTAGGTTTTTTGTATTTGGTGATGAAAGAAAGGGATACTATTTTTCCCATAGAATTCAGCTTTGTTGACTGCCTTTTTTTATTTTGAGTGATTTTTTTTATCTGGTGGCTGATTTATATCAAAGAAACTAGCAGGATATTTGGGAGGAAAAAATGGATTTCCAGGAGATGCAAAAAAAAAGAAACCATTTGACAAAACATTCCAAAAAATTTTCTAAAATTCCAAATATTCTGATATATGTAAGATTAATCAAATGAAAAACACAACATGAGAATTTGACCATAACTGAATTTTGAATTTTTCACTAAAAATCTCAAACAAGACCCCAATAGTTCCCAAAAAGGTTCCAACTGCTCCACCTTCCAGCAGGTTTGGCCACTTTTTTCATTGGGATTAATTCTAGAAAATTCCACTTCAACCATCATGAAAAAGTTTCAATAAATAATTCACCAGGTAAATTTAGAAAACCAATTTTTATAGGAAATTTGGCCCCAGATTGATTGACTGGAAATCATATCTGCTTTTTAAATTAAATCCATCATAACTTTCTTCTTCATCAAGGTCACAACAGGCAAATACATACATAAACCCTTTCAATCAATAAATTCAACTCATGTTCCTGGAAATATTGTCAGAAAAACCAAAGCCCAGCCCTTAAGAATCCAGGAGGATACTCTGTCTCAGGTAAAATATCATCTTACCAAAAACCAACCCAGGTAGATATCCAGTTGGCCCAGGACAATATTGACAGAAGAAATATTCCATTTTATCTAGCATACCAAAAATTCACCTGAGGAAACAAAGTTATTTCTGTGTTCTCAACCACTGGTGAAGCATTTTTCCCTTAGTATTTATGGATTCAAGCCTGTTCCCCACAGTTACTCTGTGCAAAAATCAAAACCAAAAAACACTTCCCCATTTCCAACTATGCATGAATTCCATACCAAATGATGATGCAGAAACCATGAAAAGTCTTGGTTTCCCCAAACAAAATTTAGTCTACTCTATTTCTGAACCTGATACATCCATTATTGACTCCAGGGAAACCCTGACTGTGAGTGGTGTTTGATCTATTTTCCAATCCATTTCCAGTTTTGGTCTCACTACTCCTCTGATACTGGAGTATCCTAATTTATCCATGTATTTGATGGGAAGAAATACCCTTTTTTGATTATGACAAATTTTTGGGTGAATGCCCCCCCATCTATATGATTTCTTATATCACCCAACCATTTCCAGTACCCTTATCTCCTTTGGAAGAATTATTCAATCTTTTTAAAAAAAAATCATTTTACAGACACAGAATCATCTCATTCTTCACTCTATCCAAGATAGATTAGAAAAAATTAAATTCATGGGTGCAAGATATTTGTTTTCACTCAAGCAAAAAACTGATAGTCAAATTAATCTACTAAAAGCACACCATGTTGCTAAGGGATTCAAAACAGGTTTTTTCACAATTTTTTAATTTTTTTTAACAAATTTCAATTTTTTAATCCCTGCAATTAATAATTGCAATTTATATCTCATAGATTTTGAATATCCAGATTTTTGATATCTCAGAAGCCTACCTACCCCTATAAAAAATCATATAAATCAAACACCCTCTACACATGTAGCCTGAAATACAAAGTAACTCAAGGAGAATGAAGAATACCATGTATGGGACAAACCAGGAAGCTGTCTTCTGTTGGCTTTTCTTCAAAGAAACACTTGGGGGGAATTGATTCATTGTTCATGTTCTTAAAAATGAATATTAGGGCGTATCAAAGTTAGCAAACCCGCCATTAGAAACCCGCCATTTTTAATGGCGGGTTTCTGAAATACACATACCCCCTAACTGGTGTATTTCAAAATGGTGTGTTTCATGAAAATGGCGGATTTCAATCATCAAACACGCCATTAAACCCGCCATTTATGCATCATCATCCATCCACCATCCATCACATCAAAAACACCCATCCACATCAGCAAATCCATACCGGTCCCATCTCCATTGCATCACACACATCTCTATCGTTTTTCACATACCTTCACATACCCATCTTCACAAAAATCCCATCATCATCTCATCACCCCACATCACTCACCACCTTTATCAACATGTCCAATCAAACATCCCGCCAGCAAGTTGAAAACACAAAAAAGCTGACTGAACTTTTGCTACTGTTTGACTCCCATTCAGACTCTGATTCAGACTCCAATTTCAAATCAACTTGGTTAGCTTTGAATTCTCTGTTGGAAAAGCAATACATGGTTCCAAGAATACACACTCTCCATAACCCTATGTATGAAAGGCAAAAGCTTCATCTCATCCCTGACTTAAGCTTCCAGCAACTGTTCCAAACTTTGTTGCCTTCTTTCATGAAACTTTTGGCAATGATTGAAGACCACCACATCTTCCAGAACAATTTTTGCAATCCTCAACGCAATCCAGCCATCCAACTTGCCGTTGCTCTTTGTAGATTGGGGTCAAATGGAAATGGAGCAGCAATCCATTGATTGGAAAATCTATTCTCAGTCAGTTACGGAAGCATTGACTTATACACCAAAAGAGTCATGATTGCTATCCTATCTTTCCGTTGCTCGGTCCTTTCATGGCCAACCAAAGAAGAACCCAAGGAGATATCTCAAGTAATGGAGACAGAAGGCTTTCCTGGTTGCATTGGTTTTGTTGATGGAACCACCATCCCCTTGAGTCAAAAACCCAACCTAGATGGCAACCACTATTTTGATTGTAAAAAAAGGCAATTGATTCATTTCTTTTCCAATTGCTATGATAAAACTTTGGATCACACACTGACCAAATATGTTCCATCTCTTTGTTTAGATACTCCGTGGCACTACAACTTGTTTGCAATAACAACAAGAAGTTCATCTCCCTCCACGCTGGCCTTCCAGGTTCTTGTCATGATTCATATGTTTTCAATTGGATGCGGATTGCCCAACAACCAGAGATCTACTTTGAACAAGATCAATACCTTCTGGCCAATTTGGCTTATGCTAGTGGGAAATATTTAGTTCCAGCATACTGGAATGTTTTGTCCAATGATCAAGGAAAAACCAATTTTAACTATCATCTTGCCCAATCACGAGTTCGGATTGAGCATGCCATAGGAATTCTGAAAGGAAGATGGGCCAGCTTACAGGAGATGCGAAACCAGCTCCAATGTTCCAAAGATATGAGGTTCCTCATCAACTGGATTATCACTTGTGTAATCCTTCACAACCTTTTGGCGGACATCAAAGATGAATGGGACAAAATATTCCAAGATGATATTCCTGATCCGCCTCAAGTCATCCCTGTCTCATCTGGTCCCTCATCTTCTTCTATGAGAGAGCGGATTCTTCCTCTCACCCTTGCTTGCTTTGATGAGTAATTTTTGATTTTGAAATTGGTAAAAATTCCCTTCACCGTATTTTTTTGGTTTTGGTTGTTCACCCAAGATTCATAGGCTGAGTTTTTTTTTTATTTTTTTTTTAGTGGACTTGAATCCAAAAACACCTCCACCTCAAACCCTTCCACTCACCAAATGCCACCCCCCTCCCCCTCATCACTCAACCCCTTCAACCTAACCCCACTCACTCACTGGTCAAACCCTGCCTCCTCCTCACCAAACCACCTCACTCATCACCACCACCTTACTCACTACCACCACCTCATCTCACCTCACTCACTGAATCCCCTCCTCCTAATCCTGGTAAGCCCCCTCCACCCTCTTCCTCTTCCTTCCCCTCACCAGTTGCTGATCCTTTGATCATTCAACCTTTAGTCCCCCCCTGGATCCATTTCTCAATCCATCAAGGTGAGCCCCTCCCCTCCTCCAATTTCTCCTCTCATCAATTGAGCAATCAATGAGCAATCGATTGCCAATTGATTGCAAATCAATTGGGCAATCGATTGGCAATCAATCAAGCGATCAATTCGCAATTGATTGGCCAATTGATGCAGGGTTTTTGTAGGGTACAGGAACTGACTTCCCCATCGTTTTTTCTTTTTTTTTAGGTTTTTGAGCTCTGCCAGAACACATTCTCTCAAGTCTTATGCCAACCGAGCTACGTCCTGGGACAGTCTGGTTTGCCTAGTATGATGCCGGCTGCGGCTCCTCATTATTACCACTCCTCCCCAGCTAATTCTATTCTTTTGATATCTATTGATTCCTTCACTGGCTACCAAACTCAAAATTTTCAATTGATTGCCAATCAATCAGGCAATTGATTGCCAATCAATTGCGAATTGATTGGGCAATCAATTGGCAATTGATCAAGCAATCAATTCGCAATCGATTGGCCGATTGTTTGGGCCAATCAATGCAGGGTTTTTGTAGGGTACAGGAACTGACTTCCCCATTGTTTTTTCTTTGTTTTTGTTTCTTTTTTTTTTAGGTTTTTGAGCTCTGCCAGAACAAATTCTCTCAAGTCTTACGCCAACCGAGCTACGTCCTGGGACAGTCTGGTTCGCCTAGTATGATGCCGGCTGCGGCTCCTCATCATTACCACTCCTCCCCAGCTAATTCTATTCTTTTGATATCTATTGATTCCTTCACTGGCTACCGAACTCAAAATGTTATACATCCATTCAAATTTCACCTTGATCCTCACCTTGGGTGCAGCAAGTGCCTGGGAGGGAGAAAGATGGAAGGAGATGGTATGAAAAACATAAAGAGAGGTGGCAAGCAGAGGAATCGTTGATTTTCATGTCTTTTTTATTTTTTTAATCCCACCGTTTGTCGCCAATAATGAGAATGTTGCTGACATTTTTTTTTTTATTTGTTTGACCGGTCTTTTTGTTTGTCCAACCCCTTTTTTGATATCAATTCCTTCACTGCCTACCAAACTCAAAATGTTATACATCCATTCAAATTTCACCTTGATCCTCACCTTGGGTTCAGCAAGTGCCTGGGAGGGAGAAAGATGGAAGGAGATGGTATGAAAAACATAAAGAGAGGTGGCAAGCAGAGGAATCGTAGAAAAAGGAGGGCTCAAATGAGGGATTTGGAAATTTCTTTGGAAGTGACTGACAACTTGATCAAGGAAAAGTTTGCCTGGTCTAGACGAAAGCTATGCCCTTTGGATCTGTACCCTGCTATCATGGCTGAAAAGAAAAACAACCCTCGAAAACCCACCCAGGAAGAATTTAAGCAAGAAAAACAGACAATTGGGGCTTTCCACTTCTTCCACCATGGAAAAGTTATTGTTCTCAACCAATCTGATCACCATGCTCTGGTTGCCGTCATTGAATTTGTGCCTTTAAATTGACTATCTGAGCAAGATAAGAAATATATCAACTTTGTGACGACATTCCTTCACTTTTCAAAAAAATTTGTCAACCCGGTTGGTCCCTCAAGATCTTGGGGTGGAAAAATGTGGGCGATTGGTTGGCAAAAATTGATGAACCCTTTGGAGTTATTCGGACGTTATGTGAAGAAATCATCCATTAGATCTTCTCCTCAAGAGTATGCTGTCCTCAACCTGAAGGCCGACAAAGTATCCCAAATTTTAGGACAAATGTTTTGTAATTTGGCCAAACTTGCCTTTGAATCAAACCGTGATACCATGAAGGACAGAAACATCCCCTCTTTCTCTTTGTTGGAATTTGGTTCCAAGCCTACACCTTTTGATTGCTCCCCACACCTCACTTTCACCTTGGATTCTTTTTACAATTCTCCTCATATTGACAAAGGCAACATCTCTGGCTATTCCTTTTTACTTGTGGTCCCAACCAAAAAATTGAATGGTTGACTTATTGAAGATACAGATGAATATCAAGTTTTGGACGGTCAATTTGTTTTTCCTGACCTTGGCTTTGGAATTGATTTCAAGCAAAAAGGTATAGTCAAAATGGTTTGGGCGGCTAACAAGTACAAGCACTGTACCTTTCCAGCTGTGGACACAGCAACCCATACCAGAATGGCCATGTCACTCCAAATTAATAAAAAAACTCAGAGCACTTGTAGGGACATGAAAAACGGCCAAATTTACTCTAGAGAAAAAAATATCAATAAAAACAAAAAAGATTTGTATATTGGTGGGGTTAAGAATGCTCTCAAACGTTGTTGTAGTAAAAAATAATTTGTTTTTCTTTCATCCATGCAAATATATTTACAAGCCCAGCATTTGAGTAATCTGCTGTATTTCTTCTACCAATCTACCACTGCCAATGCAAGCCAAAGCTACTGATACCTTATCCTTTTTTTTGTTTGCCCGTTGTTCCCTCTCCTTTTCCAGTTGCACTTTCTGCCAATCCTTCTCCTTTTCCTCTTTTTGAAACTCTATCTCAGCTTGTTTCAACCTCCACTCAGCATCCAATTTTTGTTGATTAGCCAAAGTCTTGGCTTGCTGCTTTTGACCATCCATGGCCAGTTGGCTATCCCACTTTTGCTTTTCAAACTAAAGTTTATCTGATTCAATTTGTGATTTCACTGTTTTTTGGAGGGGAATGGCAATGAGCATGATTTTGAAAGCAAGGATATTGAATCAATCAACTTACATTAATCTTTCTTCTCCATGATTTCTTCAAAGCCCAAAAAACTGGAAGTGTTTCTCCTCTTTTGATGACTTTTGGGGTTGACATTGATGGAATTGGAGGCCTTTTGCTTACCCTTGGCAGAGGAGGTTTGAGTCTGAAAGTCCTCACTAGTATTTGAAGGCAATGTGGGAGGCCCCATTGGCTTGATTTTTTGGCCAATCAAAAATGGATGAGCCTGTTTTTTTACAATGTAAATCAGTCAGGAGCAACCAGACAGAATCAAAAACAATTTAGTTCCTTACTTGAGCAGATGTTGATGGCAACGGTGATCCAGGAATAAAATCCTCCTCATTGGGAAAGCTCTCCAGTTGTTCTGCCCCAGGAAGAGAGCAATCAAAAGAAGGAATTGAGGGGTCCAAGGTTGGGATTGACTGATCAATCAATACCAAAGTAGAAGTGATTGGAGCCAATTGTGTTTGAATATCCTCCTTGTCATCAGATGGGGGCCACTCCAAGGCCCCCGTTGGTAGGCTGAGCATCCCCAGCCAAGTCCTTGGCATCAACGGAATTGGATTGTTGGGCATTGAAAGCAGCTAGGGGGGTGATGTTGGCCTTCTTTCCAAAGATTTCATCCATTAGAATATAAAAAGGAAAAATGGAATCCAACTTATCAACCACCGAGTTGATTCCTTTGGCTTTGTCCAAGTTGGTGATACCAAAGCCAGTGGAAATAGACATGGAGTGGGCCTTTTTGTACTTGGCTTGATAGTTTTTGAACCGCTCCCTCATCTGTTTGGATGAAAGATCCAGCCTACCATTTGTTTTGTTCTTGAGTTCATTGGCCATCAGGAGATAACCATTGACCTTAGAGGATTGAGGTCGGCCAACACGTGTTTTGTTGTTGGATCCAAAGCAGGAATTGTAGTTGGAGGGAATTTTCAGCCAGTTTACCAGGATGATGTGATCAGCTCTCTTGAGCTGACTTGAGCCCTTGGAAGCTGATGGGGGAGGGTTTTTTGTTGTGGAGTTCCTTGGCAATTTTCTCTTGGGTGTGTTGGACTTGTGGGGGGAGGTTTGCTGAGGGGCCATTTGAAATAGTTTGTGCTACGCAAGTGATGAGAGTGGTGAAGTTTTGAGAGCCATAAAGTGGATGAGAGTGATCAAGTGATGAGAGCGGTTAAGTGATGAGAGTGATGAAGTTTTGAGAGCAATGAAGTGGATGAGAGTGATCAAGTGATGAGAGCGATAAAGTGATGAGAGTGGTCAATCAATTTTATGATGAGGGTGGGGGTAAAAAATTTTCCGATGAGGTCGGAGGTAGAAGGAGGTGGGAAGACAGGGGTGTATGACGCGGCCAGGTGGTGGAAGCATTTAAATACTTTATTTGAAAAAACCCACTTATTTCAGGTTAACTTTGACATGTCTGATCTGAAATAAGTGGGTTTTTTTGATTCTTAATGGCGGGTTTGAAATGGCGGATTTGGTTTAAAACCCGCCATTAAAAATGGCGGGTTTGGTTAACTTTGATACCCCCTATTATATATATTAAAAATACAAGAAGGCAATTTTTCTACTGTTACATGATGAAAAATAATGGCCTTAAGCAAAATTTGTGAAATTTTTGAAGCACTTAAAAAAATTGATCAAAAGTTTAGCTAGCAGAATCACCAATGAGGATTTGAAGGTTCAATTTCAGAGGTGTGTTATTGAGCTGGAATTTTTGATAGGAATCCTTTTCTTTTCTGTGATCATTGATTTATTTATGTAATATTTTGGAATGATATTTTTTATCAAATGGAGAATGATGGGAGAAAATCATTTATTATACCACAAACCAAAACTGTGTTATCAGAAAGACTGAAAATAATTGAAAATATAAGCATCATTATAAAAAATTCCTGAAAACATTTTCAGAACCCCTTTTGATTTATTGATCTTGAAGGATTTTCTAGGGTGTGTAATATTGTTATTTTCAAAATTACCTGTGTGTGGAATATTCAAATTATTAAAGTTAATGCTTGGGAGAAAAAAAATTCAGAAATTGGATCAATACTGGTTGGGGGGTGGTTTAGACAGAAGACAACAAAGATAGTCAAATTTGAAGACTCAAAAAGTATTTGGCCAATTTATACCTTGTCCAGAATTTTTCAACATAATTTTCTAGTAAATTTGAACTTTCTGAAAGGTCTCAGGTCCAAAATTTGGAATAAAATTTACCAAAGAATTCATAAAATAGGGCTGATTGGTAAATAAAAGGATGGGAGTGTCTCCTCTCCCCAATACAAAAGAAATAAGAATGGAATTAAATCAAGAGCTTGATATTTTTTTATTAATGTGGTAATATAACTTTATGAATATCTTAAATACAGAACAGAAAAGAGGTTGACAACTCCATTCAATTCACAAGATACAGATTATGTGACACAATTTATGAGCAAGCTCCAAATCCTTGTTGAGAAGAAGTGAAATTTTTTTTGAAAATATTCCAAATTCCAGGAGTTTGGAGCTAATTTATGTACCAGGGAAATTTCACTATTTCTGGGAGATGGGGTGCATGATTTTTTTTATAATTTAAAGAGGAACCAGAGATAAATGGGTTAGAGAACTTTCAAGAATTTTTAATGGCCTAAAAGGATTAGGTCACTGAGGGCCTAAGATTGCTAATTCATTAGGTGCAGTGTTTTTGAAAGGAAAATTCTGAGTCAAAGGTGTCTTTGAGCATAGATATTGAAGAGTATTAATGTTTAGAGGCAGATATATTCAAGTTGGTCAAGTAAATAATGCATACAGCAGGGTAGATGATGGAGGTTTATCTGTAAGTAAAGATGAGTCTGTGGATCAAGGAGGCTATATTTTTGTGGAATTAGACTGGATTCTTGAGGAAGAGGGTATTTTTTGCAAAATTATCTTCAAAAGAGATGCATAAATAATGCTATATTTTTGGGAATTTTTCTTGGTACCAGTCATGGTTCCAAAGTATATTCAGAAAAATTTTTGGAATTTAGAAATAAAGTTTCTTGAGCTTTATTACGGATAGGAGACAACAAAAGGAAATTTTTCAATCCAAATATTTGGGTGGTACTACACACAAAAACCAGAAAATATTTTGTTCCAGATCAAATAGGAAATCTTAGATTATGGGAATAATTTTGGTTTTTTTCATCCTTGAAGGTTTTAGGACACAAGGTATTGTCATACAGGCAGGCTATAAAACTGAAAAATTTCAAAAAATTGCTCAATTAGCCTGTTTTGTGGAAGGTTTCTCTCTTTCTGAAGTTCATAGGTAGCTGTAGATTTTTCCATATTTCAATCAATCAATTTAAAAAGATAGACAGTCTGACGTTAAAACTGGTTAGGAAATTACTGGAGTGTAATTAGATGAAGGAGGGCAACCAATATTTTTCAGAGATCAGGGAAATGTGTTTCTGTTGGATACTCCTAAGGAATCTGAACTATTCTGAAGGGGTTTTTTTTTGAAGTAGATTTTAGAAAATGTGGAAGAGAATTTTTGTTAAATCAGGATGATAAAGGTAAAGCTCAACCAGTATTCTATTGATTTTCAAAATTCTTGGAGGTTTAATCCTGGTATTTTCAAAAAGAATCAGCTTTTTAGGTTAAAAAAAATCATCAATACAATTCAGTTTGTCCCCAGGGGTGTAAAATTTTAATTATTAGTTGATTCACAGGCAGTTGGTAGGATTATTGACTCCCATTTGTTACCTAATGACCTCATGAAACAATTCATTTCTTGTCCAAATACATAATAATTTTTAGAAAATAATTTGCTAGGGAAAGAGTTTAAAACTCCAGAGGTGCTTTCACAATATCTGAAAATCAATCATTCTGGATGAAAATATTTATATTTGGGGTGGAGGATGCCAATTTTAGCTCCAATAAATTCAGAAGGTCAACTTCCCTGAAATTTTTGGAGCTTTGGGGCCTTAAATAAATATATTTGGTTACTAAAAGCTCAGTAGATACTTCCATATTTCTTTCTTAATTGGGTAAAACAAAACTCTTCCCATTTCTTCTACCGGGGTGGTAATTTATTTCAATAGAGTTAAATTTTTCAAATTTTTACATGTGCATGGCACTGATATCAGGATATATTTTGTAGGAGCCTACAAAAGGTCATGGGCCAGTTTGGAAAGACAGAAACCAAGCTAAGAGTGTTATTTTTATTTTGGCTGCTAGTTTTGGAGTAGAATTTTTTAATTTGTTTAGGAGTTGAAAGTTATTACAGAAAGTTAAGATTTCTAGTTGGAGAGGATAAAATATTTGGAAGCATTTCTTTTGGTTTTCTGCACTACAAGGCCATAACATTTGTGCAATTATGTCACAACTTCCCCTGGCGTGCAATGGGCTGAAGGCACAGGCACTACTGCTCACAGAACTCAGGATAGAGATAAGAGATTGATTGCAATGAGGAGAGGACTTAAAGTAAGGAAAATGATGAAGAGAGGAATCCAGGATTAAGGCTCTGAAGGAGGTTGACACGTTAATCCTATAAGAGTAACACCAAAGGGGTAGGTGATATGAGTAAGGGTAGGCAGGTTGGCTTTCTTGTGCTGAAATGACACCTATTGGAAGAGGGACTAACCAATAAGAAGTAGTATACTAATTCCTTGAGGTGAATTAGTCAAGGAGGAGAAGAGAGGCCAGTATATGTGAGAACTGAGAGGAGGCCTTGAGGAGGGATGACTAGTGTTGGGCTGGGATTCCCCATGGCATTACATGTTGACCAATTGGGTTGGAGGCTGTGGCTTGACAGATTGAGTAATGTGTCTGTCCAGGAAGGGCATGTACTGAACTGGAGTATGGGTTGTCCAGCCAGGAGTATGTACTATGGGTTTACTGTATGTACTTCTCATACCAGATAGATTTGAAGGAGAGATGAGGATGCACCAAGCCATAGAGAGGTGGAGGGTATGCCTGGGAGATTACCTAAGGACTGAAGGGGTATGCAGGAGGATACTTCAGGATGTACAGCATGTGGATCCAGGGGTGGAGGGTAGATTGTACTGGACTGTGAATGGCTGAGGGTTGAGTATGGCTGAGGAGACTGAGTAAAGTTGTGTCTATGACAACTTACTTGTGACTTGGGAAAATCTTCATGGGTTTCTGGAGGAAAAATATCAGTTCAATTTTTGAGACAAGAAGTTTTGTTCCTTATTGGAGGATTATTGGTTTCATTTTTTCCTGTTCTTGTAGCTGATGCCAGTAGATGGAAGATTGCTGCTTTTGGGAAGCCTCAGATGTCTAGTCTTTTTGTGCAGATATTTCTTTTTTTAGTGGAATAATACTATCCTAATTTTTCAGGGCAATTTGAGCAAGGCAATCAGAAATTCAAGGATGCAATAGTGAAAATTTACATGGTAGAAAGAAAGAAGTGGAAATATTAATTAGCTGAAATTCTTTTTGAGTACTAGATTTTTTTCATGAAAAGAACCATTCAGTTTCATTATAAGCTCTTGTATGGGCATGTCAGCTTGCTACTGCTACAGAGCAACCTGGAAAAGTACCCAAAACAATGAAAACCTATAAATAATTAAAAATAAACCAAGGAGTAAGAAATAACAGAAATCATTGCAAATTTGGATTCCCCATCCAAATTAAGGCAGGGTCACCCACTGACACCTACCCCAATTTCTTAATCCATATATTTTTAAATATTTAGTAAAAAATAAGATTCCAAAATCACAACCACCAGAATCCCTTATTTTGGTCATTTCACATAATGTGTCATTTATAGGTTTCACAATTAAAATTCAGTCAAAATTGAGATTTTATGTATATTTTCAGAGTTATGTGCAGAAATCTGATCTTTCACTACTACCCCATGCAGCCACGGCTGCTATGCACCCAGGAGGAGTTTGATAGGCGGGCAAGCTACCCCAGGCAGGTGACCAGAGCACAGCTGCAACAGCTGAAACTTCCACTGTCAAAATCAGCTACAGCAGTGTTGAGGTACCACTCAGACATAATACTACCTAGATGGTGACATGCAGCCTATGTTAAAAATGTCTCCAATGGTAGAATATGGCAACATAAGGTACATAAATAAATAAAATACATAAAAAGAAAAAATTTACATATTTTTATAAATTATATTCAAAATTTCAGGGAAGATCAAATATAAACAGTACTAACTTGGGAGGCCCAATAACCTAACTTAAAGTGACATATGTGAAAACTACTAGGAACCAAAATGTTTGCAAAATCCCAGGTAAGTTGAAAATTTAAAAAGATTACATAATTTCTCTGAGGAATTTTTTTAAATTGATTATTTTAAAGAATAGTCCAATATTTCAAAAATAACTATCACAATAATTATAATTCTTTTATTCCCACTTATAGTTACATACCTTAGACTATTATCCAATCAAAATATCTGTAGAAAGTCTACTTATAATTATTTTTTTACAGATATGTGAAAAACTCACAAGGTTAATTACTAAAAGAAGATCATGGGAAAAAATAAGAAGTTTTTCACATACTAAGTAATAAATTGATAATGGAATAATATCACAATTATCCATTTGGTTGGTGGAGTTATTGATGGTTTGAAAAAATATATATATATTGATGAGATGTGAATGATAAAATAAAGAATGTGGATGAATGTGTTTGTGAATGTGGATGAAAAAAATGGCACAAATCATGGGGAGATGAGAGGGTCTTTTATAGTTAAGATACCTCTCATTGAAAAACTGGAAACATGAGATGAACACAATATACATATTATTTACAATATAAGGCAGAGAATGAAAATTAACACCTTCTTCATTTGTGATCTTGTGTTGGTTTGGAGCTTTCTCTTTCTGGGAAAGCTCCATTTTTCTGAGATTAATTTGAAATTCTCAACAGCATTCATTGAGTTGTTCTTCTTATTCAAAGCCCACTTGGAATGCACATTTATTTTCCTTGGTGTTACAACTGGAGCAGCGGTGAACCTGAAGGCCTCAGTATTTTCTCTTTTGATTTGGCTTTTCACTTCTTGGTATGGTTTCTCAAAATTTACTTGATCCATTTCATTCTTAAGCCATAGATGCATTTCATCTATTCTTTTTCTTTGCTTTTCTTCATTGGAGCCATCATCCTACTCCTCTGCTTGAGTCACCAGACTTAGACTGAGTCTCTGTGACATTCCTGTGTTGTTTTTTACAGGAATTGAATCTTTAAGAACTTCCATGTTATTAAACATATTGATATAATTATCTTTTGCATTATGATCAAAATTTCCTCCCCTTTCCTTTGGTAATGGAGTTTGATTGATATAAGAAATGATTTCACATGTATTTCCCTCTACAGGGATAAAATCCTCAACACCCCCCTTAATCCTGTAGGTGTAATTAAATTCATATCTATAGGAAACTTTATATTATTTGGTTCTATCAAATTCTTTAGTCATTATTCCTGCAGTCATATCTGCAGTTGGAACATATTCTAATTCTACTTCCTTATACTTCAATGCTTCTCTTATGTAATTGTAATGAAAATCAATGTGGTTTTTTCTTGAGTGAAAAAGTGGGTTACTTGCCAACTTTATGACACCTTGATTATCAGAATAGATTAGAGCATAATATTTTGGCTTAAAAGTTTCTTCAAGTATTTTTCTTATCAATTTTGCCTCATGAGCTGCAGAGAGGTAAGCTCTGTATTCAGCTTCAGTTGATGATACACTTATTGCTGCTATCTTCTTTGATCTCCAAGAAATCAATCTATTCCCAAGAAAATATATAGAACCACTTGTTGACTGTTTTAAATCATCTTCTGCCCAAATTGATTCAGAATAACCCACAATATTAAAATCACCTCCAACAGAATACTCAAGACCTATGATTTGAGTTACTTTCAAATATCTAAAACATCTTTTGAATGCATTCCAATGTTGCATTCCAGGATTCTCCAAGTGTTGTGAGAGGATCCCTACAGTACAAGTTATGTCTGGCCTTTTACATTGAGAAAAATAATTCAAAGATCCTACAGCTGCTCTGTATTCCAGACCTGATTTCTTAAATTCTTCAATTTCCTCATCAGTATCTTTCTCCAAATTCACATTAGATTGGAGTGGTGTTCCAAAAACGTTTGCATCTTCCATATTTTACTTCTTGATTAATCCTTTAGCATAATTTTCTTGGTCTACTCTGATTGAACCATCTGTTCTATTGGTTATCTTCAGTCCTAAAACATTTTGAGCCTTTCCTAAGTCCTTAATTCTGAAATCCTTCTTGATCTCATTCAATAAGTCTTCCTTCTTTGGCCCAATGACTATGATTTCATCTACCCACACAAATAAAATTGTGCCATTATTAATAAATAAACATGGGTCTGATTCACTTTTTTGAAAACCCTTTGAATCTAACCAATTGGAAATTTTTTTATACCAAGATCTTGCTGCTTGCTTAAGTCCATATAATGAATTTTTGAGTTTGAGTACATACTCATTATTACCCCCCCTAAAGAAAGCATCTATATGCTTCATTCTCAATGCTTCAGGCTTTTTCTCAACAAGCCATTCCTTAAACCCTTCTGGTATTATCATATAGACTGTCTCATCTTCTTCTAAACTAGAATTCAAGTATTCTGTGAAAAATTTTGCTTGTCTCAATCTTCCGGTTGGGGAGAAGTTTTCCTGGTAATAAATACCTTCTTTCTGTTTAAATCCTTGAGCTACAGACCTAGATTTGTATATTTTTAGCTGCCCCAAATCATTGAACTTATGTGTTAAAAACCATCTGGTTCCAACTAAGTTTTTCTCTTTTTTAACCTCTTCTCTTCTTATGAACTCAAAAACTTGTTTATTCTCTAATGATTCTGATTCCTCAAATATGGCATGCTTCCATTTTTCTTTATCTGGAAAATTTATATCTTGCTTAAAGTTATTTGGAACTACATTTTTCTCCATCTCAAATGATGCCTTAAATGCCATTATCTCTTGTTCTTCTTGAAAAACTTCTCAAATGTTATCAACAACTGCACAATGTGCCTTCCATTAACCATATCTGCCAGTCTTTCTCTTATTCCTCTGACTCTTCTTTACTGGTTCTTTGACCAAATACCTCTCTTCTGGTGTCTCAATCCCTTCTGTATCTCTATGAACATTTTGGTTTTCTTCTGGTTGTCCAATATCCCCTGATGCCTTATGCACATTGCTTACTTCTTCTGAATTGGTTTTGTTCAGATGTTCAATTGGGGGATGGAAAAAGTCATCATGGTTTTTCTTCAAGGGAAACACTTCTTCTTCAAATCTAACATCCCTTGTCCTAATAATCTTCCTGTATTCAATGTCATACAGTCTATAGCAGGTACTCATATAATCATATCCCACTAAGACTCCTTTTCCACATCTGGCATCAAATTTACCAGAGTTCCCATAATGTTGCACACTGTAATAGGCTAGAAATCCTATTAACCTTAAATTCTTGGTATTTGGAGCTTTCTCCATAAACTTGTTATATGGGCATCCTTTGCCTTCATCAATAATGTTATTTAAATAACTAACTGTTGAGATTATTTAAGCCCACAACAACTTGGGCAAGTTTCCATCTATCATGATGTTCCAGACTCTATCCATAATATTCCTATTAATTCTTTCCACAATTCCATTGTTCTGTGGGGTATGAGGGGTGGTTGTTATATTTTTTATTCCATATTCTTTCAAAATATCCTCAAATTCTTTTCCTAAGAATTCACCTCCACCATTGGTTATAAATCTTCTGAGTTTCTTCAAGACTCCTTGTCTTTTCCATTTCTTAAATAAATACTTCACCTCATCAGCTGTATCAGATTTATTTCTGATGGGTTTCACCCAGGAAAAATTGCTAGCAGTGTCCACTAGGCTGATGATATACCTTCAACCTCCCAGGGACATGGGATTAAATGGTCCAGCCAAATCAATTGAGAATTCTTCTCCTAAAACTTCTGTTTTTTCTCTCTTATTAGAGAACTTGTTTCTGGTAATCTTTCCTAGTTTACAGCTTTCACAATTCTCATCAGTTCCTTTGTGGACAGATCTTCTGTGTACCACAGATGAGTAAACACTTATTCCTTCTATATGAAGGTTTTCCTCTAATAACTTTGACTTAAATATATCATCAAAAACTTTATTTTTGTCATTCTTGACTTGAAACTTTTCACTTATTTTCTCAATCTGAAAACCTTTTTTCATAAAAAACTTAGAGACAACAAGTTATATGGTAAATCAGGAAAAAAATAAACTTCTTTAAATTGAACATGTCCATAATTCTCTGTTTCAAGTTTAACACAACCTTCCCTTGGATGTTTATGCTTCTAACTTTTTCACCAATATTTACAACACCACTATTTTGTACAAAATTATGAAAGCAGTCTTTCTTGTTGAACATATGATAAGTACAGCCAGAATCCACTAGTATTCCACTTGATCCTCTATCTTTATTGGAAAACAGACCACATGTCAGGTGCTTCTGCTGATCATAATTTGTAAAAGGTTTACTCACATCAGCAATGTACCCTTCTTCATTATCCACAAATGGATACTTGGTCAGATCTGCTTCATGACTGTTACTGGGTTTTCTTTTGAACCCTACTTCATCTTACATAAAAGGTTCAGTGGTAAATATGTCTTCAATTTTTTATCTTTTTTTCATAATACTATTTACTTCCTCCACTTCATCCTTTTTAGAATAGAAATTCCTCTTTTTTGATTCAAAACCTTTAGCAGAACTCCCTTGACCAGACTTACATTCATTCAAAATATGGCCAATCTTTTTACACTTGTAACACTTGACATTCTTTTTATTGAATTTCTTCTTACCAAAATTCTTGGTAAACAAACCGTGAGTGTTCTTTTCTTTTCTTTTGAAATGGGTGGTATCTTTCTCAATCCTGTTGAGAACTTCCTCTTCATCTGGGATTGGATTCATTTGAGAAAAGGTTCTCACAAGGGACTCATATTCCCTGGGTAATTTCTGAAGAATGTTTAGTGATAGGCATTCTGAGTCCATCTTGAGACCAGGTGCTCTAAACCTTGCAATCTCTTTTTGCATATCTGCAATAAATTGTTATGAGTTGAAAAAACTCATGTTCTTGAGTTTGTTATAAGCAATGTTCTTTGCATGGCTGCTGTTGCCCATAAATTTATTCTTCAGTTGAGTCCATAAAACAGAATCCTTCCCCTTCTCCTTGGCTTTGAGGAAGTTGGTGACAAAACCAAGCATCTCATGGTTGAGATACCAGATTAGGAGATGGTAGCTTTTGCGCTCCATCTCTGCGTTTTTCTTAGTCAGGTCTGCTGTTGTTGATCCAAGGCACCCAAGGTTTTCAAGCTTGCTCTTGAGCAGCTTCAAACATACAAAATAGTTTTTGCTGTTCAGAAACAACCACATGCTTAATCTGTAAGCGGAGCTTTTTCCATTGGCCATCTTGGTTGTATATCAACTCACAATGCCTTGAAATTTTGCAAGCAAAACACAGGCGGTTTCAATGGATTGGCTCAGGTGAAAATCAAAAGAAAAGGGTTCCAATTGTTGTTTCAATTGGTCCACAGTGCAATCTTGGGGGTCTTGCAATGGTATCTAGCTTTTGGGGCTGCTTGTCTTTTGCAAAAATGGGGTTTGTGATGGCAGAACTGGTCTTATTGAAAAGATATTGTGGTACTGATAATGTATCACAATTAGCAATTTGGTTGGTAGAGTTATGGACAGTTTTAACAAAAAATATATATATTGATGAGATTTGAATTATACAATAAAGAATGTGAATGTGGATGAAAAGATTGGTAAAAATCATGGGGAGATGAATGTTGTGAAGCCTACAGCTTCAATCTCCCACTTGATACTAGAGCTTGCGGTCCTTAGTTTGTGAAGTAAACAGTCCTGCCATTCCAGTACGGTTACTCCATTTTATTTCTGACTCAAGCATTCTCATACCATCTCCTTTGTCAAAATAGAAAAACTCTGAAACCTTGTTGTTCACTAATCATCATTATCCTCCAATCATTGGACCACCTATTTCTTCTTCTCTCATTCCTCAATTACTATCCCATCAAGCTCAACTTCATTATAGTATTTATCAAATCAAACCTGGAAGTGCCTCAAGCTGGTCAAGACTGATTCAAAGCATCTCAATCTTGGATTTCAATGCACTGACCCCTTTTGACCTACAGATTCATTACCTTGATTCTTCAGAATTTCTCAAGGCAACTTCCTCTACCTAGAAGACTGAACTATCCATGTATGAAGAATCATTCTCTATTCTACATTCTTGATTCTTTCATCTTACCAATTGTTAGAAGATGCCTGTTCTTTCCAGCCTAGTTGTAATTATTCCAAGCTCTTTATGATTTATCAACCTCACATAATTTCTCCCGTTGGTTTGATAGTTTCTATTTGTTCTTCATTCTATGTTGTCAACTCATTTCATTCATGCCAATCTTCTATTTTTTCTTAATCACGTGACATCAATCCAGTGGTTCTGTTTATCAGCAATCTTCTTCTCAATGAGAGGGTTTTTTTTAGTGAAGATACCTCTCATAAAAAAACTGGAAACATGAGATGAACACAAGATAAATACTATTTACAATATAAGGGAGAGGGTGCAAATTCACACCTTCTTCCTTTGTGATGTTGTGTTGTTGTGGAGCTTTCTCTTTCTGGGAAAGCTCCATTTTTCTGAGATGAACTTGAAATTCTCAACAGCATTCATTGAGTGGTTCTTCTTATTCAAAGCCCACTTGGAATGCACCTTTCTTTTCCTTGGTGTTACAACTGGAGCAGCGGTGAACCTGAAGACCTCAGTCTTTTCTCTTTTGATTTGGCTTTTCACTTCTTGGTGTGGTTTCTCAAAGTTTACTTCATCCATTTAATTCTTAATCCATAGATTAATTTCATCTATTCTTGTTCTTTGGTTTTCTTCATTGGATCTATAATCCTGCTCCTCTGCTAGAATCACCAGACTGAGACTGAGTCTCTGTGACATTCCTGTGTTGTGCTTCACAGGGATTGGATCTTTAATAACTTCCATGTTATTAAACATATTGATATAATTCTTTTTTTTCATTATGAACCAAATTTTGACCTCTTTCCTTTGGTAATGGATTCTGATTGATATAAGAAATATTTTCACATGTATTTCCCTCTACAGGGATTACATCCTCAATAAATAATTCCCACAATCAGTAAAGTTAGCTTCCACACGTGCTAAAGCACCAAGAATACATGGTGAACCACCACTGCTTACTCTACTGGCCTGAGAATCTGTCTCCTTTGGCCCCTATAGCCCTCCAAAGGCCAGGCTGTAACCCAAAAGGTCAAAAGGTATACATAGAGGTACCTTTTTGATGATTTCTATACCCCAGACCCAGTTACATATATATCCAGACACGGTGCCAAAGTGATCAAATAATTATAAGAGATATTTAAGTGATTTATTTCTTTATTCTGATTAATTTTTATCCTTCCAAACCCTTATAAAACCAAGTTATGCTTCTGAAAGTCTTCTAAACCCCAGAAAACAGGCTGAAGCCCTTCAGTATAAGTTATCACAGGTACCTAAAAAATATAATAATATACCAGTAAGTTATTTGCTTCATTTTCTGACAACATTTCTTCTCTGCTACAAGGCTCTGCCACACTAACATATATTATATACATATATTATCTTTGGGCAATAATCCCTTCATTAATTATTATTAAAGTTTCTGAATTAATCAGGTGTATGGATGTAAAAGTTAATTCCCTGAAGAAGAGGTGTTAGAGATCCCAAATATATTATTTTTGCCCCTCTTTTTATTTATTTATTTATTAATTTATTAATATTAATCATTAATAACCAAACCACCTTACCTTGCATTGGCTTTATTCATATTTTTATGGATCATTGCTTCATATTTTTGAATAATTTATTTAATCTTTGTTCTATCAGGTCTGGTAGCTAAAAGTTTGCAAGGAACTTGGCATCCAGGAGACTGACAGGGCAGGGTACACTTTCAACCATGGATTTTAAGTGTAGGATGCAACTGGAAGTGGATTTTTGGAGGGGGAAAAACTTGGAGGGCCTGGTGGTTGCAATTTTGAACAAGCTATTACAGAGGGAGGATATTTTGAAAAATGAATCTCCCAGAAGACTGAAGGAGATGTGAGCACATTCTCTCATTTTTTGTGACCAGAGGTACACTAATTAGTTGCAGGAAGAATTAAAAAAAATGTGTTTTTTTTTATAACTGGATCCTGGAGATGCAGTTGGTTAAGCTCTTTTCCAATGGGTGGTATGGGAATTGTTAGGTGTTCAACCAATTCCCTAGTGAAATTTAATAGCTGGAGGGGTTGGATGAGCTGTTTGTGAAAAAGAAGGCAGTGGTGGTTCATTCCAATAAGCTCTATGTGTTGGTAAAAATAGATTTCCACATGAATTAATTTTCAGAAGATAAATAATTAGAGTTTATGGATACCAAAATACCAATATTTGACCTGAAAGTGCAGAAAGAGGCTGTTGCGGAGGTGTCACACTTCAAAAAAAGGCAATTTTTCAAAGAAAAAATTGTGAAACATTACTGTACTCAGCATTCAATTGTGAAACAAAGTAATGAAAATAAAAAGCATTTAAACAACTTAGTCAATTCTAATTACTACCTTTTGGTGCTAAGCAAGGGACAATTCATTTAAAGCAACTTTTTCATCATTTTGAAACAATCCTCAAATATTGAATTTCATTTTTTGCTAATTTGATCAACTCTAAAATTTATATTTTGATCCTTTTCAGCTGAATCAATCATTAACCATAGGATTCAAACCTTCTTTTCAAAATTTCATATCATCATTTCCATTAATTTTCAAACAATTGGTTTGCACCTTGCTTTTTTGGGCCCATCACACATTACTTATAATATACATTGAAAAAATCATTCCCTGGGTTTAATACTTTACATTGTGTTTCAAACCTGGACTTGCTAGTGTTATATAATGTTTTTTTATTTCCATAAATGACCTTAGAATAAATATCTTTCCCTTGAATATTTATTTTTTTTTTCATCACAATTTTTTTTTTTATATTTCAGCCCACACCTTGATGAAAAAAATACATTTTACATTATATGTTTCAGAAAATTCCTTCTTCTCCCTATTCCTTAAGACTAGAAACTCTCCATTTTTTATCTCATTCACACACCATTATTTATATTATTTTAAAATAAAAAAAACTTTCCCTGTAATTTTTCTCCACAGTTATTTATCTAAATTTAATTTTTACATTGATCTTGTGCCAGTTTTTATCATCAAAATCTTTTCTAAAACCTGAACCTTTCTTTGATGAATTAAATTAAAAAATTAAAGAAATATTTCTTACATTTAGATTCATTTTAGTGTTTTTATTGTCTATTTGCACCATATCCAGCTATTCCTTTGAACCTCTGAATTAAATGGGGTTGGTGAGTGACAGGAGGGTCTGATTCTTGAGATAGATCAAAATTTGGACAATTTTAAGATTCTTAATATAAGAAGGAAGATGGGTGAGAATTTCAGCCTCCTGGATGCCAAGACCCTTGATATCCTTTAGCTACAAGAGGTGATAGAATAAATAATAAATATATTATTTAATAAATGCAGCAAAAATCCGTAAAATATTTGGATTAAGCTTGTTGCAAGGTTAAGTGGTTTGGTTATCGTTTATTGTTTTAAATCAATATGAATAAATTGATTATTAAATATTTTTATAGAGGGGCCACAATTATATTGGGGATCTTTAACACATCTCTTCAGGGATTTCAGTATGAAAACACGTAGTCCTGGTTACTTTGGGCTCTGTAGTTTAAAGGATATTTTACCCAAAGATAATATGTATATAAAATACACGGTGGAGTGGCAGGGCCTTGTAACCAAGCTTCCACGACAGAGAAAGGATAATAAAACTCACTGGTATATTATTAAATCCTTTGGGTATCTGTTTGAGATGTGCACTGATGGGTTAAACCTGTATACTGGGGTTATAAGGTTGTTCAGCAGTTTTAATTGATAAAAAAGAGGTTGAGGAAGGATATTATTGATCAGACTTAGCCATAAATCACTTACTTATCTCTTATAAGTACTTGATTACCTTGGCACAGTGTCTGGATATAAATATAACTGGGTCTCTGCCCATCAATATCCTCAAAAAGCTCTTTATTTATAGCTTTTTGGAGTCCCAATACTATCCTTCTGAGGGTTACAGGGGCTCAAAGGGACAGACACTAAGGTTAGAAGGGTAACCAGTGGTATCCTGTCACGTGTTCTTGGTGCTATAGCACGGGTAGCATCTAATTCCTCAGGGTATGGGAATTATTCTACTTTATAATAGATATTAGGAAGTGTGAATAACACTAATCTGTCCCATTTATGTATTATTTAATTAATTATACTTAGTAAATGTTCCCAGTAATTTAATAATTATTTGAATAGACATCTCTACGGACATCCTGATGTCAGGTGGGTTCTCATTATGTATTAAATAACTGGAGTAAAGTCATGATATACTCCGTATTTTCAAGTTCCAGTTGATTTACTAAAATAATTACTTAAAAATATAAGTCATGGGAATTCATGTAATATTGTTACATCATTAGTTTTCTTAGTATGTCACGAAGATATTGATGTCTAGGAATTCTCATAAAAGTATTTCAAAGTATTTTAATATATTTTTAGAAGTTGTCATTGTCTTATTTTCGATATTCTTGGTACTTTGAATTTTATTTAATAAAAAATACGTATAAGGGTTATTTAAGTATTTTTATATAATATTATGTACTTTTAGACTATCTACTATCCGCGGGAACATTTATTAAATATGTAGAATGTTCCCGTGTGGGTTGTAGCATGTTTACACGGTACCTAAGCCTCTCAGGCCACCTGTCACTCTGTCAACCCGTAGTCCCGCAGCTGTGTACTTGTCAGAGGCCCAGGGCTGCGTACACAACCTTGACGGAGTGAAAGGGCTGTATCTCAGCCGCGCGCGGGTGCATTGGCTGCCGCGGCTGTGTGCGGGCATTGTGACAAAACACATTTCCATCCGTAACTCCTAAAATATACACAACACCTCAATTCTGACTGAATTTTAGGTGTGAAACCTATACGTGACAACACGTGTAAAATATTTAATTGACCAAAAGCTCAATAGTGGAGCCGTAGTATTTTGGTCTTTCTTTCCTTAATTATTTAAAAATGTAAGGAGTTGGATTTCAAGGGTGGGGTCAGTGAGTGACCCTACCTAATTTTG
Organism: Puccinia polysora; assembly: GCA_025617555.3. Classification (NCBI taxonomy): domain Eukaryota; kingdom Fungi; phylum Basidiomycota; class Pucciniomycetes; order Pucciniales; family Pucciniaceae; genus Puccinia; species Puccinia polysora. Next base: position 42,243,847 of record CM062634.1, on the reverse strand, counting down.
GCTGGAAAATCCATTTCTGTAGTAATATTTATGGTTTTCCTAATCCTTCTTAGATTAATTATATTATTGTTATTTTTATTTTATTTTTGTTACTTTTTCAGCTTGCTTTGCAATATTAGCAAGCTGACAGAAAATATTTAGATTTGGAGGGGGGGTAATTTCTTTTATGCAAAAAAAATTTTTTTGTAGCTGTACATTTATATTTGGGAAGTTTCAGGCATCATTATATTTTTAATATGTTTTAGTTTCTTTCATAAGTAGTATTGTTGGAGGTAATTGGGTTTGGGAGAGGACCTCACTGCTGGGGTAGAACATTTCCAAGAGTTTTATTTTTTTTAAAAAGAAAAATTGTCCTGAGTGTTAGCCTCCTGGATTGAAAATAATAAAAGTATTCATTCTTTCAATTTTTGTTTTTAAAGAAAAAAGAAAGAAAAGAAAAAGAAAGGGAATTATCTCAAAAGAAAGAATGAACTGGCTATTATTTAAATGGAAGAGATTAACCCCAAAAAAATCAATTTGATTGGTTCCAGATCACCCATTTATTCCAATCATCTTATTCTCAGACTTTATAAAAAGGTAGAAATATTACATTATATCCTCAATCTCACAAAAATAATCTGAAACAAGGAGTATTTGGGGATTTGATAGAATAAATGAATGATTTCACTGGGGAAGGGATAATTTTTTACTTTTTTTTATGTTAATGACATTCACCCTTATATTTGCACAATTAAATTATGAGAATTAAATCAATGATAAAATAATGAATTTTTGATTTCCACAGTGAGAATTTAATAATATATAATAGTTAGACTATGAAAGACTTTCTCAATTTTTTGAAATTACCCTGTATTACTTAATTACTTATTTATAATTACTCAATACTGGTGGGTCTACCATCTTTGACTATTTCAATGATTGATTCTGGGGTAAATAAATCTTAGGTGGAGCTATTATTATACCTTTCAATTAATTGAGGAGATTTTTTCAGGGCATAAATAGAGGTTTGGCACCATGCACTGAGTTCAGCATTATAGTAACAGTTTCCTGAGTGATAATTTTTTGTGAAATTAATATTTAAATTGCTTTTTTTGTCACCATTGCATTATTTTCTTTTGAATTATTGAAAATTTATTTAGTTATTAAATGAGACATAATGCATATTTAAGCTATATACATGAGATTTTTTATTATTTTTGGTAATATCATTTATAAGATTCAAGATGAAATAATCATTATTTAGAGCTATCATTGTGTGTTTTTGTTTTTCAAATAAAGAAAGTAAGTTGGGTAACACCCAGATTTTCATTAATTTCATGATTGTCTGATGAAATTTTCTGGTTTTATTTTTTATTTTGGAACATTTTAATCTTTTATGTATGTTTCTCAAAATTTATAATTGATTGGTAAAAATATTAAATATAAATGAAATTTAATCATTTGTTATATAAACTAACTGAAATACCTTGGCTCCATTTATTAATTTTTAAATCTCACATCCTTGGGTAATCAGGATTCATGCAGCTGTTTTACTGAATGTGGGCTGCTTTCATTCAAAGCAGATTTTTCAGATACACATGCAGCTATTTTAACTAATTTTTGTATAAAAATATCTATTCAAATAAATCCAAAAATATGCAAAAAAATGCTGAATTCATTTCTCACCTAAAGCATGTAATTTAATAATATTTTGATTGTTTTTTTGTCATTTTTTTTCAAGAGTACCTTGGATTACTGGGAGGTCATAGAAAGATAAGAAATTTTGTGTGGTTAAAGTGGTTCAATATTGATTAAATTTTACCACAAAAAAAATTCTATCTATAACATATTATCATTTATAACTGATCAAAATAGATTTTTTATTTAAAACTTCATTTTTAATTTATTTTTGCACTTATATTATTACTATATGATTCCAAGTATTCTATATTGGGGAGCTGAAGCTTTTTGCTTCTTTTTTTTTGTGGAAGTGTGTGGGTAATTATTTCTTTTATTGTGGCATTTAAGATATCTTATTTGAATAAAAAATATTTTAGGATAGAATGAAACTCAGGTCTTCTTAATTCCCTCCCCAAGGACCTATAGTAATTATTTAAATAAATTTTATTTTATTGTGGCTCAATTCCTGCAAAATGATGATTATAGGCATGTTACATTCCTAAATTAGTTATAACTATCAGTTTTGAAAATTTTGACATTGTATCAAGTCATACCTTGAAATTGAATGTGATTTTCAAGAAGATCAAAGAGATCATTTCCAAGTATGAGATGATTAATAGAAACAGTCAAACTCATCATCCAATGGTATCAACAGTCAAAATCTCCACACTCACTAGACTACTTCCACCATCCCTGCCATCATAATTTTCATCATTTTCATCACCTACCTCACCAACCCTCATCCATACTCTTCTATCCTTCCCACCAAGATTTGAAATGAGATGGATCCAACAATTAAGTGTCCTGATGCCATAAGATTGGATACCTTTGCCCAACTTTATCCTACTGCACCTCTCATGGGATCCTTGGACAATGTTCATCAGGATCCCATTTAAAGCAATTTATGGATCGTAGTAAATCAAGTGGACCTCAAAATCTTCCACCTTTGATCCCATAATCAGCCAGCATCAATAGGAAGGACAATCTCAAGCCCAAGGCTTGGATTGACTCAATATTGAACAGGGATGAGAGAAGAAATGAGGATTTTAGGAGCAGGATTTTCAATAAGGGTTCAAGTAGGATGGGTAGGGATCCTAATTGACCAACTGATGAACATGCTGGCTTGGGTTGCAACAGCAGTACTCATGTGCTCACCAAGTGTGGTTTACCACTCCAGAAAATTGATGGTTTCTGAGTCCAAGCCAATCATCCCAATAAAACTCTCATCCCCATCCCTGGTGCATTAGCTCTCTCAAAAACTTATTCTTTCTCACTATACTCCTCCTCCTCCTCCTCCCGTTCATCATACAGCCTGCCCTTCTCAACCACACAGCCAACAATCAACATTGATTCCAGTTGATAAAATCCTCATTGGCATCCTTCCAAATGGGATTATCTAAATAATTTCCTTCAATTTTCCTCCCACCATATTGATTGGGACTCTTTAAATAAACCATTCAAGGGTTATGTTTATTTCAAAAACATTCCATTGAAATGGTGGGTTTGTTCAATAAAAAAACAATGGTGGGTTTTTAATGGTGGGTTTGCTAAAATTTGATATGACATGTTGAACCATTAAGCTCACAGAAATTTCCTGCAACAGGTTATATTTTGCATAAATGGTTGAATCAATTGAATATTTGAATAGAACTTGGAGAATTCCTTTTTTTGAAACTTTTCAAATAAAATTTTAATTTTATTTTTCACAATGAAAGAATCAGCAGTAAATTATTTTTTTATGATTAGTGCTCCTTCCTGTGTTGAAAATTTAATATATATGTATATATAACTATGTATACTGTGAAAAACTTTGTAAATATCTAGGATATTGGTAAATATAACTTGATCATCTCTTTATAAGAACTTGGTCCAGGTTGGTATGGATTATTTAGTTATTTAATGGATTTATTCTTTCATGATTCAATGCTTCAAAATAAAGGCAATTGTTTGAAAAAAAATTGACATGCCTCATCTCCTCAGTAATTAATTTGAGCTAATAGTGTAACACCTAAAATACTTAGTTCATTCCACTTTGTAACTTTTTATTATTATTTTTTTTTTGGTGCTTGGAAAGGGGCCCTCCCTTTCCAGAAAATCATTCAGCACTTGAAAATTTTTTTGATAATATTGCATTTCATCTAGAACTAGTTTCAATTACCTCTGTAGTGTATCTTTTAATATCTTTCATATCCAATAAACTATAACCATGAAATTTTTCCCTGGAATAATTAATTCACTTCATCCATTTCAAGTCATCTTCAAAAAATCAGTTTTTACCTTTCCTGTTCTGGTGCATCACATAGCCCTCATCCAAATTAATCAATAATTCCCCTCAGGATAAAATCCTTACCTTTTATCACAAAATAACCCTTGAAATAACTATAGCACTCCTCTTTTTCCATCCATAGCATCTCATTCCCTTGCAGCTGCATTCTCTATCCCCACACTTAGTATTGAAGTACAGCTTTTTACTAGATTACATCATTTCATTTCCATCTTGTTTTTCCATGCTTTTCTTAAAAATTTTCTTGCTCAATTCAAACTAGAACAGAAATTCCTTAGGTTGTGTACAATCTTTCCACTAAAATTTAGGTTTAATTAAGATTCAAATATTTTCTCTTTTGATTGTTCCTCAGTTCTTTTGCATCATATGTTCTTTAATATTTTTGAGAAACAATCCATTAAATCAAGATTGCCTCAGTTCCCTTATAAAACGAATTCATTTAAAGTATTTTGATTTTATTCAAAGCAACAGCCTTGAAATTCAAAGATTTATTTCTAACTTTGAGCCTCATTTTAGAATTGGTATCCTCTTATTGCTCCATTTTCAAATAATCTCTTTTTTCCCCCTTCATTAAATGGGGTGTCTCAAAATTCAAAATCAAGTTTGATTGATAGAATAAGACTTTAACATATCCACCCTCCTCATTATCTATTTTAATCTAATAGAATAAAACCAAAACCAAACTAATCAACCAGTGAATTACACATAATAGGGTGTATCAGAGTTAAGAAAACCCGCCATTTTTTAATGGCAGGTTTCAAACCAAATCCGCCATTTAAAACCCGCCATTAAAAGTCAAAAAAACCCACTCATTTCACATCAGAGGTGTCAGACTTACCTGGAAATAAGTGGGTTTTTTCCAATTAAGAATTTAAGAGCTTCCACCACCTGTCCACGTCATCCACCCCTGGCTTCCCACCTCCTTCTAACTCCAACCTCATTGGAAAAAAAATTGATTCATTGCTCTTCATCTCTTCATCACTATCCTCATCACTTCATCACTCTCATCACTTTATTGCTTTCATCACATCCAGCTAACTCTCATTGGATCACTATCCTGCTCAGTTCATATCTCTCATCTTTTTATTGCTTTCATCACATCCAGCTAACTCTCATTGGATCACTATCCTTATCACTTCATTGCTCTCATCCGTTTATTGCTTTCATCACATCCAGATAACTCTCATTGGATCACTATCCTTATCACTTCATCGCTCTCATCTGTTTATTGCTTTTATCACATCCAGCTAACTCTCATTGGATCACTTTCCTCATCACTTCATCACTCTCATCACTTTATTGCTTTCATCACATCCTAACTCTCATTGCTTTATCCCTCTTGTCACTTCATCACTCTCATGTCTTCCTATTCTCTTTGCTTCATCACTCTCATACTCTCATCACATCATCACTCTCACCACTTAAAAACTCTCATAGCCCTTCATCCCTTCATCCCTCTTACTATTTTCAAATGGCCCCTCAGCAATCCTCCCCCTGCAAGTCCACTAAAAAATCCAATGGACCAAAGCAAACATCCCCCAGGAGGAACTCAAAATCCAACAATCCTCCCCCATCAGCTTCCAAAGTCTCAAGTCAGCTCAAGAGAGCTTATCACATCATCCTGGTAAACTGGCTCAAAATTCCGTCAAACTACAATGCTTGCTTTAGATCCAAAAATGAAACACGCCTTGACCAAACTCCATTCTCTAAGTTGAATGGTTATCTCCTGATATCCAATGAACTCAAGAATAAAACAAAAGGTAGGCTGTATCTTTCATCCAAACAGATGAGGGAGTGATTCAAGAATTATTGAGCCAAGTACAAAAAGGCCCACTCCATGTCAATTTCCACTGGCTTTGGTATCACCAACTCTGACAAAGCCAAGGGAATCAACTCAGTGGTTGATAAGTTGGACTCCTTTGTCCTTTTTATATTCAAATGGATGAAATCTTTGGAAAGAAGTCCAGCATCAACCTCCCAGCCACTTTTGATTCCCAACAATCCAATTCAGTTGACGCTGAGGACTTGGCTGGTGATGCTCAGCCTAGCAATGGTGATCCCAAAGAAACCTATTAGTGGCCCCCATTCAATGTCAAGGAGGATATTCAAACGCAATCAGTTCCAATCAGGTCTACTTTGGGGTTGATGGAGGAGGCAAACCCAACCTTGGACCCCTCCCCTCCTTCTTTGGATTGCTATCTTCCTGGGGTGGAAGAACTGGAGAACTTGGCCAAAGAGGAGGATGTCATTCCTGTATCACCATTTCCATCAACATCTGCTCAAGTAAGGAACCAAGTTCTTCTCTCTTCTTTCCTGTTAATACTGACTGTTTAAATTTGAAAGAAAAAGGCTCATCCATTCCTGAATGGCCAAAAACTCAAGCCAATGGGGCCTCCAACATTGCCTTTAAATGTGAGCAATGATGTTCCCACACAAACCTCCTCTGAAAAGGGAAAGCAAAATGCCTCCAATTCCATCAACATCAACCCCAATAGCATTCAAAAGAGGAGAAACACTTCAAATTTTTTGGGCTTTTAGGAGATCATGGAGAAGTAAGATTCAAGTAAGCCAATTGGATTGACCTTGCTTTCAAAATCAAGCTCATTCCTATTCCCCTCAGAAAAACAGTGAAATTGAAAATTTAATCTGGAAAACTTCAGTTTGAAAAGGAGAAGTGGGATTGTCAACTTTCTATTGATTTTCAAAAGCAGAAAGCCAAGAAATTGAATCATCAGCAAAAATGGGAGGCTGAGTGGAAGTTGAAACAGGCTGAGCTAGAATTTCAAAAAGAGGAAAAGGAGAAGGATCAACATCAAGCACAATTGCAAATGGAGAGGGAACAACTGGAAACAGAAAAAAAGGATAAGTGGTCAATGGCTGCAGCATACATTGGTAGCAGTAGAACATTGGATGAATTAAAGCAGATTAATCAAATGCTGGGCTTGTAAATATAGTTGCTTTGATTGAAAACTTTAAAAGAAAAAAATCATTTTTGATTACAACAATGCTTAAGACTATTTTTAACCTCACCAATAAAAAAAAAAATTTCTTTTTATTTATATTTTTTTCCTGGAGTATATTTTCACACTCCCCAAGTCCCTGAAATTGTTTCTAGTTGTTTTGTTGATTTTCATTGAAATTGCCATTCTTGTATGAGTGGCAGTCTCCACAGCAGGAAAAGTACAGTGCTTGTACTTATTGGCTGCCCAAACCATTTTGACCACACCTTTTTGCTTGAAGTCAATTACAAAGCCCAGGTCAGTAAAAACAAATTTTCCATCAGATACTTGATATTTGTCTGTCTTTTCAATAAGTTGTCAATTTGATTTCCTGGTTGGAACTGCAATTAAAAAGGAATACTCAGAGATTTCACCTTTGTCAATTTGAGGTGAGTTTTAAAAATAGTTGGATGTGAAGGTGACATGCAGAGAGGAGTCAAAGGGAGTAGGATGAGAACCAAATTTTAGTGATGAGAAGGATGGGATGCAATTGTCCTTCATTATTTCACGGTTTGATTTAAAGGGAAGTCTGGCCAAATTGCAAAAACATTTTTCCTAAAATTCCAGAGACTTTGTCTGCCTTAAGATTGAGAAAAGCATACTCTGGAGGGGAAGATTGAATAGATGATTTCCTCACATAGCTTCCAAATAACCCAAAATTTTTTCCATCCAATTGCCCACATTTTTCCACCCCAACATCTTGAGGGACCAACCGTGCTGACAAATTTTTTGACTGGTGAAGGAAAGTCATCACAAAGTTGATGTCCTTCTTGTCTTGATCAGAAAGTTTCTCCAATGGGACAAATTCAATTATTGCAACAAGACTGTTGTGATCAGACTTATTGAGAACAATTACTTTTCCATGGTGGAAGAAATGGAATTTCTTGATTGTCTGCTTGGAAAGTTCAAACTCAGCCAGTGAGGGTTT
>CM062634.1:42228477-42233477 GCA_025617555.3 Puccinia polysora | reverse complement strand
CCAGAAGGTATTGATATTGGTCAAAGTAGATCTCTGGTTGTTGAGTAATCCACATCCAATTGAAAACATGTGAATCATGAAAAGAACCTGGAAGGAAAGCATGGAGGGATATGAACTTCTTTTTGTTATCACAAACAAGTTGCAGTGCCACAGAGTATCTAAACAAACAGACCAAATGCATTTGGTCAGTTTGTGATCAAATTTTTTATCAAAGGTGTTGGAAAAGAAATGAATCAATTGCCTTTTTTTTCTGATCAAAATAGTGGTTTCCATCTAGCTTGGGTTTTTGACTCAAGGGGATGGTGGTTCAATCAACAAAACCAATGCAACCAGGAAATCCTTTGGTCTCCATTACTTGAGATATCTCCTTGCGTTCTTCTTTGGTTGGTCAAGAAAGGACTGAGAGATGGAAAGATAGGATAGAAACATGACTCTTTTGGTGTATAAGTCAATGGTTCCATAACCAACTGAGAATAGATTTTCTAATTGATGGATTGCCTCTCCATTTCCATTTGATCCCAATCTACAAAGAGCAGCAGCCAGTTGGATAGCTGGATTGTGTTTAGGATCCCAAAAAGTTTTCTGGAAGATGTGGTGGTCTTCAATCATCTCCAAAAGTTTTATGAATGAAGGCAATAGAGTTTTTAAAAGTTTCTGGAAACTTAAGTTGGGGAGGAGATGAAGCTTTTGCCTTTCATACATAGGGTTTTGGAGAGTTTTTCTCCTTGGAACCATGTATTTCTTTTGCAATAGAGAATTCAAAGAAAACCAAGTTGATTCCAGATTGGATTCTGAATTGGAGTCTGAATGGGATTCAAATATTAACAAAAGTTCATTCAGCTTTTTTTCATTTTCAACTTGCTGCCAAGAAGTTTGATGGGAAATGTTGAGAAAGATGGTGATTTGATGTGGGGTGATGAGATGATGATATGATTTGTCTGAAGATGGATATCTGCAGCAATAGAGATGTGAAGCAATAGAGATGTGAAGCAATAGAGATGTGAAGCAATAGAGATGTGAAGTGATGGAGATGTGAATCAATGGAGATGAGATGTGTGTGATGTGATAGAGATGGGACTGGTATGGATTTTGCTGATGTGGATGGGTGTTTTGGATGTGATGGATGGTGGATGGATGATGATGCATAAATGGTGGTTTCAATGGCAAGTTTGATGTTTAAAATCTGCCATTTTCATGAAACCTGCCATTTTGAAATACACCAGTTAGGGGGTATGTGTATTTCAGAAACCCACCATTTTTAATGGCAGGTTTTGTCAATAGAAAATGGAGGGTATCCAATGGTGGGTTTGCTAACTCTGATATGCCCTCATATTTTTGTTTTTAATCAAGGGACCAGCCTCATCCATCAACTCATCAGTTACTTTCAATCACTCTAAAATCTTTCAATGCATAATCTATGACTATTTCAAATTAAATCTACAGTTGGGCTTCTTAAACTTGAACTTAAAATTTATGGTTTTCTCTGGACTTTGAACAAAGCTTCAACTTCAATCCATCTCTTGTCACCATCAAACAATCAATTTAAAGCTTTCATAGTCAGCTCCATTTTGATTGATTTCTTGAATAATAATCCCTGCTATTCCCAGGATTTATTTCCTTAGTTTAAATCAAGATTGGCAATTCAATCATCAATATATTTTAATTTTCATCCAGTTTTGGTCACATTTCCTCAAATTTGTCTTTTCTGTCAACACACTCTGTCTCACTTCATCCCTAGCTAGAGAGGAACCCTATCATTTTTTATCAAGCCATCCAAACTATGATGTAGATTACCTTAAAATTTGACTCCTTCTTCCTTCATATTGTTTATGCATTTGTTTTTCAATATCATATGTTCTTGTATATCTCTGAGCAACAAGTATGACATCAAGCTTTCCTCAGTTTACTTATCAAAAACTTTTCCATCTTGCACCTTGATCTTGGCTTTGAACTTGAAATTAAAACTTTGAAGGATAGAGTTATTTTTTTTTCCTACTAGAATCAATACCCCATTATCTGTTACACATCAACCTAATCTCATTTCCCTTATTCATTAAATTGATTTGGTTTTTGGTAGATTTTGGATTAAATCCAGCTTGGATGGAGCTAGTATTTTCCACTTTTGAGTCCTCAAAGATCTTTTTCAGGTTCCAAAGAGGGTTAGCACCACTCACTGAGTTTTTAATTCTAGTCATAGGTGTCTGTGTGATGAATATTTTTAAAATTAACTGGGTAAATTCTTTTTTTTTTCTTTGTTGATTCATGATTTTCTGTGTAACTATCACATACAAAATTGTTTTATTAAATGATCCATGATCATAATTTTAAATTATATACACAACACTTTCTTAGTTTATACATGAAGAATTTTTTTTTTATATGATCAAATATCATCTCAGAGAAAAAAAACTGTGATGTAGCACCTTGATCAAGAATTCTTGATTGTCAAATTAAGCCAGAATCTTGGTTCATGACCCAAATCTGTGATAATTTTTTATCTTCTATGATTGGTTTTCCCACAATTCATATTTATGTTTTTGGTTATTTTTAATTGAATTAGTATGCTTTTCATACACTTAGATTCAATGCTTAATAATATCACTACAAATAAATGAAATTTCCCCATTATTCTATTACACTAACTAGTGTACCTTTGATCCAAGTCCCCAGCTCTACATCTAATGCAAACCAGCAGGTGGGACATATGCAGATAGACTACTGAGTGTGGTCCATTGAAACACCAAGATTATTTTGTATCTATTCATGGATCTCTGTGTGGAAACCTTTGAAACAAACCCTGTTCATGGTAAGAACTCCTAAACTATACATAACCCCCAATCTCTGGATTAATTTCTGGATTATAAGCCACATGTTAAAGATATCTTTCTAAATAGTTTATTCTATTTTATCATCATTATTATTATTCTTTTGGTACAAGAGTACCTTAAGTTACTGAGAAATAATTTAAGAATCAGTAAGGAACCTTTGGGTGTTCCATTGGATAGCCACACCTAAGCTGGCCCCCCCAAAACAACTCTATTCTGCCATCATGATTCAGGATTTCTTGCTTCTTCTTCTTCTTATTTTTTGCAGTTTAAGTTTATATTTGGTTTATCTTTAAATTTTTTTTTAATAATGTATCAAGCCAACCTCTGATATGGTAGGAAGCTGAACTTTTCAAGTAAATAATTAGGTTTAGGAGATATTTTGTAGATAATCATCAGAAGTGAACCATCACTGGATCATGATCTGATGGATATACAATCACTTCAGGATTCAATACCATGTTAGTTTGACCAACAACAGCCACATGTGAGCTAGTGATTGGAGTTGTTAGGATTTGAGTTTTTATATATGTGACTTTCACTGGAGTTTTAAGTAACTTTGATTGGATTGATTTGATTTATTTTATTATTGCTTATTGAAGTATTGAAATAATGGGTAAAATATAACTAGGCTGTGTTTTTTGTATTGTGATTTCCAGACTGTCCAATCATTGCATTTCACATACCATGTCACTTAAACTGATTATGCTAATTTTACCTTATTCATTTTTACTCAACCACTTGTTATCCTATTGTGTATTTAGTCTATTTAAACACTGGTGCTTTCAAGTGGAATTCATCATCTGTTCATTCACCACATCAACCGAGTGTCCTTTTCCTCCTGTCCTCAGGTACGTTACGCTTGAGGTTATAAGCTCCTTTCATTCATTTCTCTTCACCTTTAATTTAACCAGAGCCCAAGCTCTTTTTATTTTACAGGAGTGAAACTGATGATTGACAGGGGATCTATAAGATCTTGGGTGGGATGGTTTTGGAATGTGGGAAAGTGGGGCCTGTTCAGATGGAAAGGTGGTTAGAATGTTGCCAGGGTATATACCAAGAGCTAAAATAACAAGCATTAATGGAAACCTTCCAAACCTCCAATTGGTTGGATCTAAAATGGGATCAGTTGATGGTAGTGTGGCAAGGTTGATCAGAGGCATTTTGAAGATATTTCACCACAAAAAAATGGCCACCACCTGTATGCAGGTGGCATTCCTGTATCCCATTGATATGTCAGGGTTATGTGATGCTTTATCTCATCATTAACTTTCAGCAGGAGGAGAAATATTGTGACTAGAGATCAGCATTTGATGAAATTCTGGAAGATTAGTTCATATTAGATTGTCAAGGGAAAGCTAGATATTAGAAAAGCTGTTGCTTCACAAGCAGTCCACACATCATCCACAAATTACTTCAGTTGGTGTTTTGGAATTCCTCCAGAGTGAAATTCAAAATTCCAGAAGAGGCTGATTGTTTCCAGACTTAAATTTCCATTAAATGGTCAAAAAATGGGTAATTCCTCTTATTCACTTCCCAAAATTAAATTCATAAACATGTATTTAGGGTAATAATAAACACACCATGATCATAAGATGTAAAAATATTTCCTTATATAAATCAGCAATTCATGGCTTTTTTTCTGTTGGTTTCTTATTTTGAGGTCTTGAGTATCAAACCAGTTCCCTCCCCTGTGAAGTGGAATCTGAATCTTCTCTTTGCTTTCATTCCTTGCTGGATTTTCGGAAAACTGAAAATCATTATATCAGGCAAATCAGAAGATCAGCACATGAAGGTACAGTGTTAACTCTTTTCCCATCCCTCCTCTTCACTTACATGGCTGCTCCCTTGTAATGGCAATATATCTCTTGTGAATTTCAGAGCCTGATTGAATCTGCTTATAGCCGCCTGATGTTTCTTGAGGTAGGGAAAGAAAAGCCATTCCTATCTTTTTTTTTCAATCTTCATCTTCATATGTGGCCTTGCCACATTTGAATTCCAGACATTGGAATATCTTCCATTGGCTGTCTTCATAACAATTGATGGATTGATGTATGGATGGATGGATGGATGGATGGATGGATGGATGGATGGATGGATGGATGGATGGATTGGTGGATTGATTGAATGATGGAGGGATTTATTCATCAACTGGGTGCATCAACCACCCACATT